>CM039583.1:29122291-29370675 GCA_022457205.1 Saccharum spontaneum | reverse complement strand
TTATGTCCCTTAAATGCCCAAATGCTTTCTCCCATGATTCAGAAGGACCTGTGTGCTAGCTTTGCAAGAGAGGTTAAGGAAGTGATAAAGAAAGAGATTGGTGAAAAACATTTTTCAGTTTTGATTGATGAATCTCGTGATATCTCAATAGCGGAGCAAATGGCTGTCATTGTGAGGTTTGGTTACTATTTAATTGCTGAATTCTAAATTGTAATACAAACTGATGGTGATCTCATTTAATCATATATTGCAATTTACTGTTTCACAGGTATGTCAATGACAAAGGAATGGTAGTAGAAAGATTTTTGGGTCTTAAACATGTGGCGGACACAACTTCTAATGCACTGAAAAAGGCGTTGCTCGATGTTCTTGCTGAGTATGGTTTATCTATTGCAAGACTTCGAGGGCAAGGATATGATGGGGCTTCTAATATGAGAGGTGAATTCAATGGTTTGCAAAAACAAATATGTGATGAAAACCCACATGCTTTCTATGTGCATTGCTTTGCTCATCAGTTGCAACTAGTAATTGTGGTTGTTTCAAATTGTTGTTCCTTGTTCTCTGATTTCTTCAACTATGTGGGTTTGATTGTGACTAGTGCTAGTGCATCTTGTCGAAGGAAAGATAGCTTAATTGCTGATCATCGTAATACCATTTTGGAGAAATTAGATAGTGGGGAGATTTTTTCTGGGAAAGGGAAGCTTCAACGAACTAGCTTGGTTAGACCGGTGAAACAAGATGGGGTTCTCATTTCATCACATTACTCTGTATTGAGAACATGTGGGATTCTGTGATAAGGGTTTGTCTATGGTTCATGGGGACGAACGCAATCCTGGTAGAGCAGCCGGTTTGTTGAAGAAAATGGAGAGCTTTGCATTTGTTTTGAATATGAAGATATTGTTGAAAGTGTTTCGTATTACTAATGAGTTATCTCTCTTACTGCAAAAGAAGGATCAAAATATTGTTCAGGCCATGTCATTGCTAGTTGATGTCAAAACACGTTTGGTGAACTTGAGAAATGAAGGTTGGGCACCATTATTTCAAGAAGTGAAAGACTTCTGTGTTGCAAAAAAGATAAAACTACCAGATTTCAGTGAGCTTAGACCAAGATGGGGTCGTTCAGGGCTTGATGATGACTTGATAACTAAAGAACATCATTATCGTGTTGATACTTTCTTGGCTGCACTTGATGCTATTCTCACAGAGATAGATCATCGCTTCAATGAGGCATCATCAGAGGTACTCATTTGCTTCGCATGTCTTAATCCAAGAGATTCATTCTCTATGTTTGATATTGCTAAGATTGCTCGTCTAACGGAGATATATGATCAAGATTTTTCAACCGTCGATCGTTCTAATATAAGGGATGACCTTGAGACATTCATTTTACATGTGCGAAGAGTTGATGATTACAGAGCTTGTCATGATTTTGCAAGTTTGGCCATAAAGTTGGTTTGAAAATAAGGCACACCTTCTTTTTCCTGTAGTCTATCGCATCATTGAGCTAGCATTGATTCTTTCGGTGGCAACGACATCAGTTGAAAGAGCCTTCTCAGCTATGAATATAATCAAGACTGATTTGCGCAATAGAATGAGCGATGAGTGGCTTAATGATTTGATTTTGTGCTACATTGAGAAGGAGATTTTTAGAGGACTTGATCCTGAGAAAATTAAGAGGACTTTCCAATCCATGAAAGATCGGAAGATGAGTTTACCACCTCTAAAGCAGCCTCGACGTTCTTAGTGTTTTAGGAAAGGTATGTCTTGATGCGAATCTGTTTTACATTCTTCAATGTTTTTATGATTAATGTCATTTTTTAACTGACTTGTCTATAAAAATGGCAGGTTTTGTACTTCATTTGCCTATCAATTGAAACATCTATTATTGATACTTCTATTATTAAAAGGTAACATGTTGATTCTTGTTGGTTGTTCTACAATTTCTGCCCAAAACATTAAGTTGTCGTTGGTAGCAAAAATTTTAGAGTAGAGTCCGCCCTAGGTGAATTCTCCGGCTAGATTCGCCACTCTGAACGGGCATCTTACACTAGAGCACTGGCTTATTTTGGCATGTCTAGATGTATACACATGATATACTCTAGTCCTCGATGGGTAACGGGGACGGGGAGTCCCAAAATGCTCTGACCCCCACTTCACTCGACGAGGATCGATTTTGGCCGCTAAGCTCCCCGCGGGGATTAAATACAAACCATTTTGTTCCCCCTAATGGATGAAATACCCGTCAGGGATTGGGGATCAGGGCCCGTTGCCATCTCTACCAGCAAACGGTGCTAATCTGTCGAAGATTCGTGGTTTGAGGCCTTGTAGTATGCAACTGTTAGCTCTCTCGACTTGATTGTTTGTCTGTGGATGTGCCACAGACGCCCAACGCACGTGGATGTGCTTTTTGTCACAAAACTCTAGGAATTTGTGCCTTGTGAACTAAGTGTCGTTATCCGTGATGATGCAATTCATGACACCGTATCAATTCATGATCTCGATGGAGAACTCGGCGGTGGTAGCGGTTGGTTCTGGACAGGGATAGCAAATGGATACAGGAGGAGGGAGCGGCCTTATCTGTCGACGGGGGCAATCTTTTCCATATGCAAATACGTAGCGTCCATATGCCAGCAAGCGGGCCCAAGTAGCCCAAGGGCGTACATAATGGGGTTCCTTACACATCTGCAGAATTATAATGGCATTGACCCAGTTTCTTGGGTTCCAATGGCGCACATAAAAAATAGTGAAATTATAAGGGCACATACCTAATTAACCCAAATTAATATGATGCGAGCCATTGGTTTTATGAACAATGTTCTTTTTTATCTTCAATTTAGACAATTAGCACTTGTCCCAGATGAAGAAAAAGAAAGAGATTAAAGACAACTTATAGTTTTTTTAAGCCAACATTAAGATCAATAATTTTTTAAGTCGATATTAATGTTTGGTACTGGTATTCAAAAAAAAATTTATCAACATTTGTGTACTGGTCCCCCTATATCTAAATCCTGGCTCAGCCTCTAGTCGCACGTTGGAGTCGGCAGCCCGCAATGCCCTTCGTCTCCCATGGACGGCCTTATGTAGTTAGAATTACAGACTAAGTTTTTTTTGGCTTATGATACTGTTAATATTTTAAGCATTTATATCCTGTAATAATTATGGTATAATTTCTCGCTTGTAGAGACGAAGCCGACTATTCTTCCATCACCTAAAAATATCCTGGATATAATCATATAACTAATGATTGTTTTCACGCGTCGGATCTGTTTTACAAAGAGCATCGCAGGGTAAGAGATAAGGTGGGTAGAAATCGATTGGGTGACATGTATTTATCAATTCTTTTGTTTTTATACTGTAGATAGATTTGATATAAGTTTAATAGAACATGTAATATTATTGTCATATTAACTTATATTATGAATATTATGGCCATCATAAAATACTAAATCCGTTCCAAATTATAGTTCGTTTGACTTTTTTTACCATAAGTTTGACCACTCGTCTTATTCAAAAATTTGTGCTAAATATCACTTCTTTTGTTGTGGCTTGCTTTATTAATAAAAGTTCTTCAAGAATTACTTAAATTTGACTATGTTTGTACAAATTTTTTGAATAAGATGAGCGATCAAACTTAGTGTTAAAAAAGTCAAACGAATTATAATTTGGGACGGAGGGAGTATATTATAGCTTTTAGATTTTATAAAAAAATATAAATAGACATATACCATTTTTGTCGTTGTTTTTCTAAAAATGTTTGATAGTCTTTTTATCCCATTACAACGTACGCGTATGTTTGCTAGTAAACACTTATGACACAAATAAGTATACTATAAAACTATATTACATGACAATTGGATGACAGATATCATAAATGTTGATTTATTTTTTATAATCTCGAACCTGTTATATTATGACTTTTTGATTAATAAACCGGTAAGGTTGCTCTTATTCGGACGGATGCAGTAGAGTGAGGGCAGCCCAGTGTAGTGCTGAATCGAACCGCGAAGAGAGAAAAGACAGTAGAAGTCGATTTCACGCTGGAGCAACCGAACCATGGCAAAAGATTTTACGTTTCGATGCTGAAACAAGGTTCAAACACAGAGAATAAATAAATACACTAGCAGTTGGGATGTGACGCATTCACCTACCGATGTCCACACTTGAAGACACGAATGAGGTGCTCTTGGGAAGGCGACCTTTTCTTAGAATCAGAGGAAATATACACTAGCTAGTGTCAATTCATTTGTAAATACATCAGCTGTCTTTGTAACAATTAATACGCGTTATAGTTTGTAATGAAAGTCCTCCTTTCATCGATCGATGGGACATACAGATGCAACATCACATTATATGTATGAACGCACGTTGCGCTTAACAATTTTCCATGAGACTTGATGTTACGCTTGCTCGTCATCGTGGCCGACAACGTCTATTTGCTGCTGCCGCTGATTGGGTTCGGAGCCGGCTCGTCGTCAGCGGCGCCTCCGCCTGCGACCGTGAGGTACTCGAGCGCGGTGACGACGTCGCTGATGGCGGGGCGCATGGTAGCATCCTCCTGGAGGCACATGGCTGCGATGGCGAGCGCCTGGTAGAGTCCCTTGGTGGGGTAGTCGCCCTGGAGCAGCGGGTCGGCCATCTCGGCGAAGCGTCGCTTGTCCTTGAAGCGCGGGCCGGCCCAGAGGACGAGGTTGTGCTTGTCTGGCGGCCTGGTGGTGTCGATGGCGCGGCTGCCGGTGATGATCTCGAGGAAGACGACGCCGAAGCTGTAGACGTCGGACATGGTGGTGAGCTTGCCCGTGAGCGCGTACTCCGGGGCGCAGTATCCGTAGGTGCCCATGACGCGCGTGGAGACGTGCGTCTTGTCGCCGACGGGGCCGACCTTGGCGAGCCCGAAGTCGGAGAGGCGGGCGCGGAAGCCGGTGTCGAGCAGGATGTTGGAGGCCTTGAAGTCGCGGTAGATCACGGGCGGGCGCGCGGTGTCGTGCAGGTACTCGAGGCCGCGCGCGGCGCCCTGCGCGACGCTCATGCGCGTGGCCCAGTCGAGCGGCGCGCGCCCCGGGGGCAGGTCCAGCAGGTGGTCCTCCAGGGAGCCCAGCGGCATGAACTCGTAGATGAGCATGCGGTGGTCGGCGTCGGTGCAGAAGCCCAGCAGCGTCACCAGGTTGGGGTGCTTGAGCAGGCTGAGCATGAGCGCCTCCACCAGGAACTCGCGCGTGCCCTGCATGCCGTTGCGGTCCAGCTGCTTCACGGCCACCTCCGGGCCCGACGGCGACCCCAGGCGGCCCCTGTACACGGGGCCGAAGCCGCCCTCGCCCAGCAGCGACTCCGGCCGGAACCCGCCCGTGGCCTCGGACAGCTCGGCGTACGTGAAGGCGCGCGCCGTCACCTTGCCCGCCTTGCCCATCTTCAGGATCTCCTCGGCCACCCGCCTGTGACGGTAGCTCACTGCATGCATCGTCACATTTGCCCATTATTTTTTGAATGGATGGATATATTGGATTGGATGATCATCGATCGATCACGAGAAAGGTGGGTATGGTACCTGACTCGGCGACGATGTCGTTGACGAGGGCGACCAGGTTGGCGTAGTCGACGCTGTCGGTCCTCCTGCTGCTCTTCTCCTCGCCGGCGGCCTGCCGCTCGTGGGGAGCACGACGATCATTGTTTCGGTACGACGAGGGGGCAGAGGACGAAGAGGTAGCCGGGGGCGAAGCAACAACGTGATCATGGTGGGCGCTCCCGTCGGTGTGGGACTGGAAGCAACACAATATTCCCATCGTCGTCGCCGTCCAATGATTTCCCACTTGTCCGCGTCGATTGATCAAGCGATCAGCTAGCTAGCGGCAATCGAAACGAATGCTTGAGCAAATTCGAATCAGAGTCGAATTTGCCCAAGGCATTCACCCAAATCCAGTCAGATTGGATTCTGCGTACAAGTGACACGATGGCAATGCAGCGGCAAGCCGTGCGCTCCGCCGGCCGGCGAGGGAGGGGATCGCAGGAAGCGAATATCGTCCAATTGGATGGAGGCTTGGCCACGGGACAAGAAGCAGCAGCAGCAGCAACAAACAAATCAACAATAACAGGCCGCCTAGAATGTGAATAACAGGCTCCGGCCGGCTGTCAACAATAACAGGCTCCGGCCGGCTGTCATGTTGCGAGCACGGACCCCGCCAGGCCGCCAAAACTGGACCAATGTAACTTATGGCTGGCCAAAAATAGCAGATTGCCGCGTGCAGGATTGCGTGCTTGCAGGTTGCTGCTGCTGCTGCTTGTGCTAATTTTGGAACAAAAACAACTGCTTCTCTTGATCTCTATTTCATCTAGAGGGAACATTCTAGATGAGATGATTCATCACGAATCTATTCCTCAAATGTGGTGGAATGACTCCAATCTTGACACTAGTGTTAATTATTAGCCTGTGAAATGAGGTGAGGATGCATCAATCCATTCCATTCTACAAACAAAACAAAAAAGTGAGGAGTGAGAAGATGGACTAACTTATTCCTCAAATCAAACACCCTATTAATATTTGGAATCCATTCAGATGACACAATCACCCGCCCTCCATGGAATTCAGTACATACCAATCACAGAGATTAGCCAGCTGCCGATTCGAAAATATGGCAGCTTAACACTCGCTCTCTGGATCCCCATCTTCCCCACGGCCATCGCTAGCTAGATTCACCTTAACCAGCTTTTTCTGCTCCTCGTCATCTGAAGGTACATGAAGATGAGCCTCCAGGATAAGGATCTCCCAGTCGTGATGCCGCAGAAACGAAAGCAGACCATCCTCTACGCAACACAACAGATTCCATCATCGTTTTGTATCAAGTATATGTGATTAATCGGGGCACAACAAAGGAGAAAATTGTAACCAAACCTCCATTTCGGGCTGCCTTAATCTGGAGAAATCCTGACCCATGTGGCCCAGATACAGGGAATGTGCATGACACAGATCTCCGTTGATGGCCCACCTCAAGAGAAGCCTCATACCATGGTCCTCTGACTATAGGCGCTCCAATTGCTTCCACAACCGCAGGGTTGTCAGCAGCATGCTCGATTGCCTTACTGAAAACATTGAATTTGTAATTTTTTTGTTAAAGCAAACAGGAAACAAAAAAAAGCAATGTTACATCCATGTAAATGCCAACCAATGTAAGGGACAAAAATCGAATATATGGAAATGAAATTCATATGCATCTAGAAGAACATTATTAAGGTAACATAAACTTCATGGCTGATTCACCAAAAAAAGATGCCCATATAAAAAATTAAGATAAAAGGAAAATAAACTAAGATGTCTATAATTATTAGAATATTGAATGAGTGCTAGAGGACGTTATTTATTCTCTACGGCTAAAGCAATGGAGACCAAATAAACCACACACACATCACACATGTATGAGGACTTAACCCAACTGTTCTTGTTTTCATTAAAGAAAAAAAGCACCATTCACTTTGCGTTTAAAAAAACACCATTGGTCTTTAAAAAAAAAGCACCATTCACTAAACCAAAAAATTACCGTGCAACCAGATAGGAGTGCATAATGGTTATCCCAGATAAAGTCAAAATTTGCAGTGAGTGTTGTGCTGTTGCTGACATATTGTAAACACATTAACATTGATAACCAGTGGTGAGCAGTTGATTGTTCCCAAAATGGACTCCTACAATCCACATGATATGAACAGAGGCAAGATGTTCGGATCCCACCATGCTACTCTAAAAAAAGCAAGATGTTTGCACCTCCCCTGATACTCTAAATAAGGCAAGATGTTTGGGTTTGGGGACATTGCCCACTGTGCCATGCCTATTCCATATACATCCCATTGATGTGCAAACAAATCACATCTCTTTGCTCCTGAGTAAAGACCAAACTAGGCCTTGTTTAGATTACAAATTTTTTCAACTCTAGCTAATGTAGCACTTTCGTTTGTATTTGGTAATTAGTGTCCAATCATGGACTAATTAGGCTCAAAAAATTCGTCTCATTAGTTATTTTTTTTACCAACATTTAATGCTCTATACATACGTCCAAAAATTGATGTGATGGAGAAAGAGTAAAAAAACTTGGAATTTGAGAGCAATCTAAACAAGGCCCTACTTGCTGGCATGCAATTCAATTCCCTCTAGTAACTGAGGAGCGTAAAATATTAGGAACACAATAGTAGATTGGGCTGGATTAATTTTGTTTTGAGAGACGAAGCCGAAAGAAAGGAGAAGGGAAGCTGACGTTGTGCATCCATTGAAGATGGCGAGGTCGTTGACGGCACTGAGCACAAGCCCCCCGGCAAGGCTGATGGCCCCGATCGACAGGACCCTCCGTGGTAGCGAGCTCTTGCGGCTTCCGGTGGAGTCGCTTCTGAGCGAGCTGAAGCCAAAGTTTGGCATGACACAGAGAAGACGACGAGAGATCTCGGGGGGTCAGTTCGGGCTAGGAATTGGAAGGCAAGATTTGTAGATGAATTCCTACCGATAGAGAAGACCGCCGGTACTGGCTCCTGGAGTGCGCAACTGGGTGATTCCGGCGAGCTTTCTCGCCGCCGCCGTCCATCTCCACGACATTTCACTTCTCCCCGCCGACGGAGAAGACAGAAGAGGATGGAGAGGCACGGAAAAAATATAAGGAAGCCCAGCAAATTGCATCGTTAATGGGCCTCAGCCTGGTGAGGTCCGGCCCAAACGTGAATCGCATCGCATTATCTCCGCTGCACCATCCACGGCCTTCTCCCACCTGTTGCTGCTGCTCCAGCCGCCAATCTGCCAGTGGAGTCGAATCGATGGCGGCCTTGTCGTCGCTTCGCCACCTCCTCCTTTTCCGCCCACGCTTGCTCCTCAGCCCCACCTGCCTTGCTGGCTCCTTCTCCCGCCGCCACATCCATGGCCGCCGCCGTCTCTTCTTCTCTGCATCCTCCTCGACACTGACCCACGGCGACGCCGCCTCGACGCATGGTGATGCTGATGGCGTCGTTGACGTCAACCCTCCGCGCGGAACTAGGGACTTTCCGCCGGAGGACATGCGGCTCCGCACCTGGCTCTTCGACCGATTCAGGGAGGTCTCCCGCATCATGGCCTTCGAGGAGGTGGACTTCCCCGTCCTTGAGTCGGAGGTGCTCTTCATCCGGAAGGCAGGGGAAGAGATTACGCAGCAGGTCTCCCCCTCTATTTTGTCTTCTTATATTCACCATTATTAGCTGATAAGCCCATTCTGCTTTCTGAACTGAAGTCATTTATAACTTTGCTTTTGATTCTGCATCACAGCTCTACAACTTTGAGGATAAAGGGGGTCGCCGTGTTGTTCTCAGGCCGGAAATCACCCCTTCCCTCGCGCGCCTAGTCATAAAGCAAGGGTATGTATGCCTTTTGCTAATCTATTTTTCACCCATTGTAGTACCTATTCATGCTCTTCTTTCCATCAGAATGTGATGTTCACCTACTCTTCTTCTTTCTAGAAAATCAGTGTCCCTTCCACTAAAATGGTTTACTATAGGACAGTGCTGGCGATATGAGCGCATGACCAGAGGAAGAAGGCGGGAACATTACCAATGGAATATGGATATATTTGGTGTGCCTAAAGTTCGGGTACCACCCTTCTCCTTTACTGATTCCGGATGCTGCTGTGCTCTTATGCTTTTGAACTGATTCGGCATTGCCATCTCATTGTTGGAATCAGGCTGAGGCAGAGCTTCTTCATGCTATTGTTCTCTTATTTCAACGTCTTGGAATTACATCTTCAGATGTGGGGATCAGGGTGTCAAGTCGGAAGGTAACCTTTCAAACTCACTCAAGTATTTATCTTTAGTTCACATTTTCCTTAAATATTTCCCTTTCATGTTTTTGGTGCTTTTGTCTTGGACGTATGTCATCCAAAGGTAAATTATTAAGCTTTGTTGGTACGCTATTAATCACAGACTCTTAAACTACTATGACCAAATTGGTATTGTACATAACCCTGTCGCTTCATGGTATTGGATGTCCTTTTTATTCCTTACCTATATCATAAGGAGATGAGAACTCTGGGAACTGGATTACCTAAAAATGATGTAGCTGCTGACACCTGAATATGTTATAACCTCTTGATATATGTTAGTGCATGTGTTTTCTCTGATTTCTTGCTGGCTGTCATTTGCTTTTTGCAGGTTCTTCAGGCTGTGTTGAACATGTACTCCATCCCAGAACATTTATTCAATGAAGTTTGTGTTATTGTCGATAAAGTATGCCCAATTCTACTATTGACTTACTACCTGTTCATTGTTGATTGTTGTACCATATTATCTTCTTGCCAATTTTACTGTGTAGCTCTGGGTTGCAGTAACATGTTATCTGCTTTCCAATTATACTCTATTTGTAGCTTTGGGAGCTGACAAGTTGTCATAATTTATAACATTGAAGTACAAATAGAAATATGATGATTTTTTTATCTTCTTCAGCTTGTTATATTTTTCTTATATATACTAGAGGTCTAACCTTTTTGGTAATGGAACAAATCTTAAACCACCTCAACTCTTACTAGAGTCCCGAGATAACCCTTCAAAAACTGGTTGCCTTTTAAGGCCTTCTCCAGTGGCTGAACCCTGCGATGATGTATGAGCTGGAGAATTGATTCTTCATCACTGGAGGCCAACTGGAGCCTGCTGTCACAGGGGAACCAAACCTAAAATAGGAATGGGTTCTTACTCATTAATTAAACAATCATTTCTGTGAGGAGAGACAGAAATTAACACACCACTGGAGAAGGAAGAGTAAAAACCATACCCCTCCTCTTTGGCATGCCTTTTTGCCAGTAATTGAACCCACCACTAGAGGAGCCCTAAGAGTTTGGCACTTGCTACGAAGAGCACATGTTTTTCCATTATATGGTGACATGGACCATTCTACCTCTATTATGAATTTGGAATTAACCAGTAACCAATTACCATAGAAGTCCAGTCTCTGGAACTGATTATCACTGTTCTGTTTTTCATATATTAACTATTTGTAACAATTTGCTGGATACCCATGCATTGATGTATTGTTTATTGCTATACTTTTGTTGGTGTAATGACTGTTTTTCATTCTAACATAAGCATTATGCAGTTGGGTAAAATGACTAGGGAAGAAATTGAGAAGGAACTTATTTCAACTGGGCTGTCATCTGAAGCTGTTGAGGGTATCATTGATGTGCTTTCACTCAAGTCACTGTCCAAGCTTGAAGGTTTTCTCCTAATCTGTTGTTGTTGACTTGTTATTATGCATGCTCCATATGATATACCTTTACTTGAATATTACATTGAGATAATGTTGCTAAATTGGAAAATATATATTATCTCTTACATCGGGATTTTGTGCTTTACTTGTTGTTAAGCTGACAATCTTGGCTTTCCTTATCATAAATGTTGGCTTTTTAATCTTCAGGACATTTGGCAAAGGTTCTTGTTTAATCTTGATATGCTTATGCAGAGGTGTTAGGCTCTGGTGTTGAAGCTATTGCTGACTTGAAGAAACTCTTCTCTTTTGCGGAGCAATATGGTTATGCTGATTGGATTTGTTTTGATGCATCAGTGGTCCGTGGCCTTGCATACTACACAGGAATTGTATTTGAGGTTGTTTTCAGCTTATCTCTTTCTTATGTCAACAGCAGGACCACTAACAAAGTAACAAGCAGAGAAGGGGCCATGACATCAAACTGCACATGAAAGCTTATTTAAATTTTCAGATAATAATCTCTATTTTATTTACAAAAAATATTTATGTAGCATTTGCATGGTTTGGGTATGTGTGGCTTTGTAACTTGTAAGGGTTCCTACCCTTTTTTTCTTCTGGATATAATGATATGTAGCCCCCTGCATATTCAAGAAAAAGTATTTCTGCAGCATTTTCTAAAGTCAAATGTCATGATTTCTGTTCTTAGGATCATTGTCAACGCTTAAGCTACTATAGTCCATGTAGAATGTGGCAGATCATAATTTGATCTACCATTTAATGTTTTTGCCTGATTAGATAGCATATTTCCTTGTTGACCTGACATTCCTTTTTTTTTTTCCTTTTTCAAATAAATGTATTGTACACTACCTTTTTCATGCCACGAACTCCTTTTTTGAAACTGTTGTACCACTTTTGTAGGCATTTGATAGAGAAGGAAAACTAAGGGCAATTTGCGGCGGTGGAAGGTATGATAGATTGCTTTCAACATTTGGAAGTGAAGATATACCAGCTTGTGGCTTTGGATTTGGAGATGCTGTTATAGTGGAAGTATGGCATGTTCTGTCTTATCTCTAGTTCTTTTCTTTTTAGAATTATAAGCAATCTGGTTGGTGTAATATTAAGTTCAGGTTTAGATAGATGTTTAATGGCAAAATCTGTTAATATGAGCCTAAACAATGACCAATTCATGACACTAACCATCACAAGTGCTATGTGCGTGCTAATTCATGCAATGTGGAGTCTGGAAATAAAAGTCTAGTACCTGACAACATGAATTAGCAGTAGTTTTCTTAATAAAAGTCTCAGTGGGGAGTCTGCTGTGAAGAAGGAAAGGTGTCTCTGGAGCTTGGTCACAACCTGCGTGCTGTTGGTGCCAGAACTGGGCATGCATTAAAAGTAGTTTTCGTGTGTGGTTGGACGCTTTGTTTGGCTGGTGACGTTTGTGATCTAGTTAAAACGCTTGTCGGTTACGTTGGTCATTTTGTGCCGGCTAGGTGAACCCTTTGTGTTCATTCCAGTTAGGCCTTTCCTTAGGTTCGGTGCATTTTTCTTTTGGATTTGCAGACTGTTGTAATTTCGTTGCTTTTGAGTAATGAAATTCAGTTCATCCGTGGTGGAAAAAAAGATAACATGAATTTCTTGAAAAGTATTAGTGCAGTTTATACATCATTTTGAGTTTGAGGTACTGCTTCAAGGGAGTGGCATTTATTTAATTGTAATTTGTGTTCTAACAGCTGCTCAAAGAAAAGGGTCTTTTGCCTGATCTGTCGCGTCAAGTTGATGACATTGTCTTCCCTTTGGACGAAGAACTTGAAGGACCGGCATCCAGTATTGCTTCCTCTCTGAGAAAGAAAGGGCGTTCTGTTGACCTTGTAGAAGCCAAGCGTCTCAAATGGTATACCTACCATATTTTTCCCTTCTTTATTTACTGCTGTGTCTGAAATATCCGTTTTGGTACTACCAGGGTATTTAAACACGCAGAGAGGATCAATGCTAGCAGGCTGATATTGGTTGGAAATTCGGAGTGGGAGCAAGGCATGGTTCGTGTAAAGATACTATCAACCAGGGAAGAATTCGAGGCAAAGGCAGGTGAACTAGAGTGATTGTTTTGCTGATTATAAGGATCACTTCAAAAAATCATGGGTTTGCTTTTCCTTCTCTCTTTGTCATTTGTCGTAGAAGTCGTGTAGATACATGGAAAAGATACAACTCATGGTATGGACCTATGCTCTCTGTGTTGTATCTTCATTTGTTTAGCTAGTTTCAGTAGCGCTAAGAGTTATCAACAGACATTGTAAAAATGTTAGGCGTTATGCTAGCCTCGGCTAATGCTGCTGGTGAGTGAGATGGATAAAATCAAACCGGAGCTAGGTAGCCCTGGAGTTTAACCTGCTGTAACAGTATGTTCTGCGAGTAAATTGTTGCTGCTGTAATTTAAGCCTGTAATGCTGCTGTAATTTAATCCTGTAACAACCAATCATATTCATTCAGAATGCATGAGCCAGCTAGTATGTTCATTTGACTGGAAGTATACATGACACATTAACGTACAACCTACAGTGACTGAGGTCCAGCTTGGCTATGAAGCCTTTTTTTTGTTTTGTTTTGGTTGAATCTGTTTTTTCCTTTATAATGTAGCACTATAAAAAAAATGTATCGTGACTTGGGGCTCTTGAAGGGTTTCACTCTAGTTTACCTCAACTTGCTTAGGATTGACAGGTTTTGTTGTTGTTGTTGTTGTTGTAATGTAGCACTATAAAAAAAATCTGATTTATCATGACTATTCCCCACGCGATCGATACAAGGCTACAAATAATTTAACCAATGTTAGGGACACTGACAGTCGTCGGCGCGCTGTTGGTGGGTTGGTCAGGACTCATCATGACTCATGAGACTCATCAGGAGGGAACCGTGGCGCCAACGTAGCCGAAGCCAACGATAAAGGCCGCCGCCGATTGCAGGAGCAGGTACATGTAGTAGTGGTCGCGGCCGAAGAAGACGATGTCGTAGACGGCGCAATAGAGCAGGCACGCCCCCATCGCGAGCTCCAGCACATGCATCTCCCGTCTCGTGCTGCAGCACCTGCTCCGGAGCTCCTGCTGTTTCTTCTTCCTCGCGGCTACCGCGGCCGCCGCCGCTGCCTGCTTGCCGCTGCCGAGCTTGTCGGTCACCACCCACTCGTTGGCGCGGCTGGCCTCCAGCAGGCCGATGACGGCGGCCTTGGATCGGTGCATGGACATGACGTTCTCGAAGAGGATCCAGAAGATGAGGAGGTGGCAGGACCTGGGCGTGCAGGCGGCGTTGAGCAGCGTGATGAGCGCGGGCACGTACATGGCCACGTACTTGGGCAGGCGCACGTCGCCCTGCACCAGCACGCAGGCCGGGATGACGACGCAGTAGAAGAGGAAGGTGACGAGGTGCGCCACCACCTTCCTGACGAAGAAGAAGGCGTAGAGGAGGTGCAGCTTCTTCCCCAGCGACACCCGGTCGCTGCGGAGGATCTCCGGGAGCACCTTGCGGAACAGGTTGGCGGGGCCGCAGGACCACCGGTGCTGCTGGTAGCGGTACGCCTTGAAGGTGCTGGGCAGCTCGTTGCGCACGACGAGATCCCCGACGTAGACGAAGCGCCAGCCGCGCAGGCTGGCGCGCACGGCCAGGTCCATGTCCTCCACGGTGGTGCGCTCCTTCCATCCCCCCGCGTCCGCCAGCGCGGCGACACGCCACACCCCGGCCGTGCCGTTGAAGCCGAAGAAGGCGTGGCAGGCGGAGCCCACCTCCTGCTCCACGGCGAAGTGGTAGTTGAGGGACATCTCCTGGATGCGCGTGAGGATGCAGTCGTCGGCGTTGACGTAGCGCCAGCGGGCCTGCACCAGCGCCACCCCGGGGTCCCGCCGCAGCAGCGGCACCGTGCGGCGGAGGAAGTCGGAGTCCGGCTGGAAGTCGGCGTCGAAGATGGCCACGAACTCGCACTCCCTGGCGTAGTGCTTCTTGAGGCCCTCGCGCATGGCGCCGGCCTTGTACCCGTTGCGGTTGCTGCGGTTCTCGTAGCGGATGCGCACGCCCTTGCCCGCCCACCGCGCGCACTCCACCTCCACCAGCTCCCTGATGGCCGGGTTCGTCGAGTCGTCCAGCACTTGGATCACCAGCCTGTCTGATGGCCACGACATCCCGCACGCCGCTCCGATGGACAGCCGGTACACCTGCATGCATGCGCGTGTTTTTTTATTGCCCCATCGGTCAAATGGTCATTGGCATTATTTCAATTTTGCACCATCGGATTTTAAATCCACGGCCATGACCAATTTTCTCTCGACCTTAATTATCTGCGTCACGGTCACGGACAGGATTGCTAGCAACAAATCGTGAGAGTTGACCTCTCAATGCAGGATTATATATATGGTAACGTATCCGCATCTCTAACTTTCACTCCTGCTGCCGTATATGCAAAACGAATGCTTCAAAGAAGTAAACTTGTAAAGGTGAGCCGCACGGCCGCCTTCTTCCTCACGCCCTTCACCCGCCTTCTTCCTCGCGTGCACGGCATCTTTGTTAAGTTGTCTTCTCCCTCTCTAGTGCCCGCCGCCGCCCATTGCCCTTCCACGGCATGCTAGGGTTTCACCTCCGGCAAAACCCTAATGTGTCCGCCGCGGCGGCCTCCCCCCCTACCCCCCTACCCCCAACATGCCCATGGCACCCCCGCCCCGACCTGGCCCTAACCGCCTCTACTGCCGCCAGGACCTTAAAGCCGTTCTTCTGTCGTCCCCACCGTCTGTCTCGCCTACCTCCCCCAAACCCCTTCTCTCTTCTAAGCCTGTCAAAGTTGGGGAAGAAGGGGGTGGGGCGGGCGTGGGCCCGTGGGCATCGGAGTTGGGGAAGATGACGCCAGTAGCTGCCAGAGGAGGAGAGAGAGAGAGAGTGCGCTGTGGTGGGGAAGAAAAACAGTGCTAGGCTGGTGGGACCCACCACGCGTGCGGCGCGCTAGGGAGTGAGTTGGGGGAGGTGGGCGTGCAGTGCACCGAAAAAACCGACAGATGTTATGAAGTCGTTACCTTAATATTCGTCATGAAAACAAACAAAAACATATCTAGCTACTTCTTCTTCATTTCTGTAGCTTGTGAATTGGGGGAAAAAGAAAAGAAATTATAAAGGAAAAAAAGAAGAAACGCGTCCAAGTAAAGAAAAATAAAGTAGCTTTAGTTTCTAGCTTCTACATCAACGAGAAACATATTGAAGAGAATATCATGCAGCAAGAACTAACTGCACACGAGAAACGCATACCATGTGGCGTGCTTGGGGTGATCGATCATGCTACGCATGGAAAGATGGACGCTCCGACCCCTTTCAGTTATTTGGCGTGCAGACTTCATGCACGCTTGCTTGCTTTGCGCCGGTACACAAACAAACAGCTACTTGTACTAGTTTCATACCAAACCAGTGTGCCGGCTGGTGCATTTATTGTGTGCCAATCAGCTAGTAGGAGTATATGCTACTACTTGTAGTAAATAGGAAGCTAGAAGCAAAATATGAATTGGAACCTAGCAATAATAATCAAGCGTTCTCGCTCACCTGTCCCTCGTTGAACATGGGGATCTGGACCAGGACCATGGGGCAGCAGTGGTCATCGTCGCCGGCCTCCAGGTCGTCGTCGTCCAGCTCGTCGGCGAGGTGGCAGCGGCGGGAGCGCTTGCGGCACCGGCGGCGCAGCCAGAGCCCGGTGATCACGGCCGCCATGTAGAGGCGCTCGAGGAAGAGCATCAGCGACATGGCGGCGCAGAGGTACACGGCCAGCTGCAGCGTCGGCACCACCACGGACCACCGCACCGCCTGCCAGGCCGCGCGCATGACGGACGCCGGCGGCATCGTCGCCGGAGACCGAGACCCTGATGCGGCTGCCGCCGCAGCACCCAACAACTCGAGCCTCCTCATGGCTAGCTGTGCCTTATTAGCTACAGTTTGCTAGCTCGCCGATTAATAGCCAAGAACAATCGGCGTGTGTGGATCATGGATCCGATTGCAGGGTGCACGTACGACGTATACTGTGGAGTGAAGAAGGGCTGTCTGTATGTGTATTTATATACAAACAAATCCTGGACTCTACTAGACCAGAAGACACATACGGTAGTATATAAAAAAATAAATATACGATTAATTAATTTTGACATGTACAGTAGTATGCTGTATGCATCTGCTTCCATCTGTGACGTATCGATCTGCACCGTCGCCGCTTAGTGCTTTGTTTTGCGATTGGGACCAGGGGCGGATCCAGGATTGACACCCCAGGGGGGCTAATTAAGGAAGATGTTGATTTACAATTAAGATTTAATAGTGATTTAATACTATACTACAGTAATTGCTACAGTGTTTTAGTGGAGATATCACCCTTCCGGGGAGCTGCAGCCCCCCCCAGCCCCCCCTGGATCCGCCAATGATTGGGACGGTGGTTTTTTTTGGCTGTGCGCGCGTCATGTGTATGTACTCCAGCCGTAGAAATACTGGATGTGCGGTACAGTGCGGTGCGTATATGGCCGATAGTGTACACGTGCACGCGCGTACACGCGATGCATGTCATCGATCAGCTGTTTGCGGCCGCAGCCCGGCCGCGGTACATTGACATTGGGCCCATTATTGGGGCACAGCTAGCTAACACAAAGGCACAGTGCCACTGCAGTACCTACGCGCCTTGACAAATAAATATAATAAAATAAATATAAGTACGAAGATATCCTTCTATCTTATGTATATTATCTATATGTACAAGATATAGATATAGATAAGAATCAACTCCTGTGACATCTTCTTCCATGCATGCCTTGTGCTGCCTGGCTGGCACATCACATATTCACAGTACTATCTCTACCTAATAGAGATATAATTCCAGCTCTAGTTAAAGTCAAAATATCTTTAGTTTGACTGAGTTTATTAAAAATATTATCAGTATGTATGGCTATAAATAGCAAGTATACAGTAAAATATATTTAATGATTAATCTAATGGTATTATTACTCTATCCGTCCCAAGATAACTGCACGTTTTGCTTCCCAAAAAGTCAAATACTTTTAAATTTGACAAGTATATTTTTTTTAAAAAATCACTCTTATTTATTATGTGCAGTAAATATGATTAGATTAAAAAGTAGAATGTACTTTCACAATAAACTTATTTCAAGATAGAAAAATGTTATTTTTCATATAATTGGTCAAACTAAAAAATGTTCGAATCCTCGACAAACGAGATGTGCATTTATTTTTTGACTGAGGAGTATTTAGTATAATAAATTTTAGTATCTTTTTATATAAATTTGGTCAAACTTTATATTGAACTTAGCACTATTCTAGAATAATATTTTTTAGGATGGAGGGAGTATATTCTACTGTATAAGATTAATTAAAGTCCCCCTTAGGGTGGCAAACCATGGGCCACTTTGATGCAGCTCCTAGGTGAGGCTCTTACGTTGTAGTAGCAGTAGCACTAATGTTGCGCTACTGTATTATCACAAAAAAAGTTCGAATGTGCCCTCCGGGCAACACTAGGTACTTCGATTTTTCTCCTACGTAGTTCGTTTTTGACCTATATGAGAGGCAGGGTCCTTTTAGTGCTACAGTATTTATTCATCAACAATGCTCTAGTACATCTGCAGCTCCGGAGCATAATAAAGCCCGGCCAAACGAGGCTTAACCATCTGTCCACTGGTGATCTTTCAAAAAGAAAAAAAAACACCGGTTGGTAATACACGCAACATCTAATTAGGCCCATGTCGTGCTTAGGTAACTCTGGATAAGGCCCAATATAAATATAGGACAAGATGGACCTCAGTATCTATTTTCAGCGAACTGCTACATCTATGCATCTGCGATGGCTGTTCTCTGTCGAAATTAAAGGAAAAAGTTCACATTACCTCCCTCGACTTTCGTGAAAGTCCGATTTTCCTCCCTGAACTCCAAAACCAGATAAAACACCTCCTCAACTTTTAAAATTGTTCATCTTACATCCCTGGTCCTGTTATAAGCGGTTTTCAAGACGGTTTTGTCTTTTTTATTTATTTTGGCTAAATATTTGAAAAATTATAGTAAATCACAGAAAAATTATAAAATAGAAAATCTAATTTTGTTAGACTCCACATGAGTAGGTCTACACAGTGAACATATAATATGGTATACTTTAATACAAAGTTTTTGTTCTGGCTTTAGATCTATGCTTTTCTGTAATTAAATGGAATAATTCATAGTAGCAGTTTCTATGGTCCAATTGTGGTGAAATTTTTATGGTAGACTAATTATTATATGCTTAAACTGTAATAAAAATTTCATACTCAAATATAAATAAATCTATAACTAAGCTATACATGGTCCAATGAGTATGAACTTTTTACTACAGTTCAATCATACAATAATTATTTCACCATAAAAATTTCATCACAATTGGACTATAGAAACTGCAGCTATGAATCATTCCAATTAATTACAGAAAAACATAGATTTAAAGCCACAGAAAAACTTTGTACTAAAGCATATCATATTATATGTTCACTATGCAGATCTACTCATGTGGTGTCAAAAAAATTAGATTTTCTATTTTATGATTTTTCTATGATTTACTATGATTTTTTAAATATTCAGCCAGAATAAATAAAAGAAAAAGACAAAACCGCTTTCAAAACTGCTTATAACAGGGCTAGGAAGGTAAGATGAACGGTTTTAAAAGTTCAGGGAGGTGTTTTGCCTAGTTTTGGAGTTCAGGGAGGAAAAACGGACTTTTATGAAAGTTGAGAGAGGTAATGTAGACTTTTTTTTTTAAATTACAATCCATGTTAAATTATGTATTACTCCCTGGGTTCTAATTCATAGATCGTTTTGACTTTTCTACATACACAACTTTTATTATCTAATATGTAGATACGTAATAAAAGCTATACATATGTAGAAAAGTCAAACGATCTATAATTTAAGATAGAGGGTGGTACGTATGTAAATTCCTACCCATATGAAGTTCAATTTTAGGTCCTATCCATCGGAAGTTCAATTTTAGGCTTTTAGCTTCCCAATTGAACATTGTTTCAGATAACTATAATAGAAGACAAATGCCCGAGTAGAGATTGGGAAGAAAAACAACTTGCCATGTGTAGAGGGGGATAAGATATCTGATGAGAGGGCACACCAGGGTGATTACTTCGTTGTATTCAAACTTTAAGTATACTTCTCTTCCATAAGGTAAGCTGCTTTTCGAGTTTTTTTGGTTTGAAGAATCATTGTTGAGAATAATGTAATAAAATAAGATCCAATAAATGTAGACATTTTGAAAAAGGAATTCAATATTTTAAATGTGCTGCATCAACTTATTTTAGATGAAGAAGTTTGACATTTTAAATTTACGTAATTCAAAATTTAACATACAACATTAACTTGTTTTCTAGCAAATGTTGAACTTGTTATTTAAAAAGATGAGCTATATGTACATATAGATATATGTTTTGCACATACATATATACATACAAACATATATATTCATATATGTTTCATATCTTAAAGAACATAATAAAGTAATAGCACTAGAAAAATTAACTTCATGCTTTATACCATGTTTAGAATGGCAACGATGTGTAGCGTGAAAAACATTAGGTACTACTCTTTCCGTTTTAAATTGTATAAGTCATTTTAGCTTCTTCTAGTTAAATAACTTTTACTATGCATACAAATATATGCTCTGTCTAGGTACACAATAAAAACTATATATTTAGAAAAATCAAAACGACTTACAATTTGAAACTGAGGGAGTAACAACTAAGGAATTATACAATCATTATCATGTTTCTAAGAGCAAGTTGCTTTTTAGTACTTCTATAACAAATGGAAGATAAATATACTCTAACTTGTCATGTGCGTATGAACATTATTATGTGTTACTCCTTCTGCCTTGATATACAAGACACAACCACTTTTTATTGAAGTTCTACATAACAGTGCTCTCCTTCTCTTTCCTTTGCACACGTATGTAGCCATGCGTGTTCGCTTGAACTTCTTAGCCTGGCTTATCAGCCATGGTACAGTGTTTTTCTCTCACAACAATTTAGCGAACAATATTTTTAGCCTGGCTTTTCAGCAAAGCGAACATGTCTTTCTCTCTAACTGATCTCATTGCCTCCCTTCTATTCTTGCGCATGCATGTGTCTCTCTCTCAAAATACCAAATGGGCGCTAGCAGGGTTGAGGAAGAGAAGAGAGAATGAAATACATTCCTTGATCTTTGGACCGGAGCTAGTTACACCTTGCATTCTTGGATGAAGAGAGTATTACTAGTAAATATGTCCCTGTGATGCAATGGAATGTACAATTTATTGCTCTGTCACCTAGACAACTTGTGGCTTGAAGATTTATGCAACGGTTGTGTCATCTGTTCTAATATATCTTGGAATCAAACATCACACTATGGCTAGACACACCCTATTCAAAACATGGTCTCGTGTTGGATTTAGACCAGAAACATGGTCTCGTGTTGGATTTAGATTGGAAATGTGGGGACGACTATACTGGCTTTTGATTAGAAACGTGACCTTGTGTTGGATTTGGATTCAAAAAGTATAGATTGCTAGAGCAAGATGTGGACGGAAGAGAGTGAGGTGTGGTAAGGTGGGTTCACGGATGAAAAAGTGGGGAGAGAATTTTCTGCTTTTAGAATTCGGCATGTATAGGTTAAAAGAATTTTAATATCATGACATTTCGTATACCCTTATATCTCCATATTCCTAAAAATTGGCACACACCTTAATGTATGTTGTATATATGGGAATGTGTTTTAAAGAGTTTCTGTTCTCTATAGGTTGTTTACTAAACATGCTTAGCAAAATTACAATTTTCTTCTTCAATAACATAGACGTTTAAAGTTTAATTTATTATATATAATTGTTACTTTATAATCCTTGTTTCTTAATTTGGTACCTTACAAACCAATCAACTCATATTTTTTCAATGTTAATTCGTAATAATATTTAGCTAATGTTGACACTTTTTAACGTCACTCGTGTTAGGTTGTCATCCCCAAAATGACACCAAGAGTGTGGTTGTATTATACTTATGCCATTTAACTAAATAAAAATATTATAGTATATATCCGCAAGCGCACAGATAAATACACCCATTGTAGCATTTCACCCAGGTTTTCCTAAGTATCGTTATTTATAATTTTACCAAGGAAAGGAAAATCGAAACGGGACTATATAAATAATTACAATGGCAGTAGAGATAATCATTTGTACTTACTCAATAATAAATATCAAAACAACTAATCACTTGTCATGAAAGGGGTAAGACAAATAAGATAAATGGTAAATGATAATCATGGGTATTCCAGAGACAAGAGGGAGTTAACATTATTCAAGTCAAGTAGTCATGGAGATTAATTTAGAGATGTAAATCATAAGTATTTCTTATTCAATCAGTCTATTAATCAATCTAGCTATACACAATCATCTATGATATAATCAACATGTCATCTATGAATAAGGAACATTACTGAGAGAAAAGTCAAGAACAGAGTAATGATCTCTTCCCTGTAACCGTGTTCTACTAAGTTCTATACTTGAGAAGTGGACTACAAAGGACTCAACAGGAATGTCACACCCGCGATCTACCACATGGCCCGGAGCATAGAGTGCATTCGCAGACAAGCAAAATCTAAGCACCACGCCTACAATATGCCAACCACTCAATCCTATTCAGAATTGGATCAAGCTTTCTACGAACATATTCATAAACTCTCTACTAATCATATTCATATCAAGATGTAGAACAAGAACAATCTCAAGAACAGAATAAAGTTAAAATATAGAAATATATTGAAGTAGTATAAAGTCGAATGATGATTACAATGAAATTACCAAGTCTCCGACGAATGATCCTGATCCCAAGCAGTTGCTTGCCTCTACTTGAATCAATCTAGACTAAACTCTAAACTTAAACTAGAACTCTAACTCTCTTTCTCTCTAGAAACCCTAACTTCTGGCCTTGCCTTCACAAATGAGGAAGAGATGATCTAATTCTTCAACTGATTCCTTGAGAGGAGATCCTGGGGGCTGTTTATATAGCCCAAGGCATGAAACCGCAGCCCTTGGATCAAACCAACCTTGGCGTGGGGTTTAGATGCATCCTTGGAGGCGGTATAGGTAGCTTGCAAGAGAAGGAGCCGAGGCGGCGCAGGGGAGGGCCGGTCGGCCTAGCCCTAAGGCCGGTCGGCCCCACCTGGCGACGGATTGGCTCGTGTCGCCTCGTGGAGTCAGTTTAGGTCTTCTAGAATCCCTATCCGCATCCGTGACGTGGAGATTAGGCCGATTGCTTCGGTTTCTTCTCTTGAAAGGAGATTAGTTCTGTATTATGCAGCTTAGCCCCTGAAAAACAAAGAATCACCAAAACTCATGGAATTTGTTAGTTTAAACCTCTAAACCTACTGTGGTGATCCTTTTTATCATTTATTCCTCTTATTTTGATGGTTTAAAATGATAGTTAATTACCGTCAACAACTCCCCCAAGCTAAACTTTTACTAATCCCTTAGCAAAACTAAATCCAGAGATAACTAAGTTACTTCAAATTATCATCCTTCAAAAATACACAAGCCATCAGAAAAGAATTATCCTCAAAAAGATTTTGAAAATTTGCTCTAGTTCCTCAGCCATGGGGTTTTAACTTTCACTTGAGCTTTGGATAATCAGAAAACAGAAGTAATCAAGTCAAACACTATGTCTCAAATTCTTCATCTCTATTTCCATCCTGAAGTTTTTAATTATATTTTTGAAATAAAACTCAGAGTTTGTATTGTATGACACTTACAAATCTCTCAATATGTGACATTGGAATTCGTTACCAAAGCAACGATGGTGTTTTGCCTTCTCTCAAAGTATTTTGGAATATGGCAGAATATCATTATGCCTTCTCTCTCACCGTATGACTAAGAAGCTTATATAGAGTTTATGGGTGAGATCACTCATACATACTTGCAAAACATATATTGTAAAGTCAAACAATGGATAGAGAAACTAGTCATACAATCAAATCAAAATGTGCATGTGTGTGGATACAAGGAATAGGTTAAATATATGGTGGAAGTAATAATGAATCCTAATTCTACCTTGCTCCTTTAGAAAGATTGATCTTTCTTAAAACTTAAGAACTTAGACAAAGAAAGTCTTGGCTATGCATATATTATTATTATTATTATTATTATTATTATTATTATTATTATTATTATTATTATTATTATTATTATTAAAGAGGCGAGTGTCTAGCACCCATTGTTTTGGTAGGACACTTGTCCATGTTTTACTCTCTATATATTTATTATTATTTTTTAAATAGCTCAGACTTCTTGTCTATCGTGAAACAATTGAGAGATAATAACAATAAACATTTAGAGCAATAATAACTGAGGCTATGAAATGTATGAATAGGTGAAAAAAATCCTACAAGGCATGTTTTTTGTTCACTCCCAGTGTAGGAGTAAAACATTTTTATGGTGGTTCTAAATGGAAAGGCATGTTGTTGCGTACTTCCAGTGTAGAAGCAACAAATTTAAGTGGTGTGTACGTGATCTTGATTTTAAGAGTATGACAGGTCTCTAAAGGTCAACAAAGTTTGACAGTACTAAATGTAAATACAAGTAGCAATAAAATAAGTGCTGGTTTTCTATCCTAGCATGTATGGCTGTGGTAGGAATTTATCTCTCTGTCATACAAAGACTCATCATGTGCATTTAAATTTTTTTCAAAAGTGAGCTCTTCAGGACTTCATTGAAACTTAGAACAAGATAAATGACAGCTCAAAACTCTTTCACTTCTTATCTCCCAACTACCTAAGCTTTGGATCAAGCATATTCCCCCACAGGTTTAAAGATTTGGCAATGAATATTTTTGGAACAGAGGAATAATTCTTAAATGAAGCTAGGTACTTCAGAAGAATTACAAATAAAGCAACTATTTATGATAGTTTAAGTTTTTTATTCGACACAAAAACAAGTTCATACACACTCTATTTTTATTTCAAAAGGCTCGCAAATAAAAATAATGTAAACATATTAATATATATTTTTGTATTTTTATCATATTCCCCATTTTTTAGATATAGTAGTAATACTAATATTAATACTAATAATAATACGAGTAAGAAAAACTTACTGTCTGAGGGGGTCCTCCCCAAGCTGGCTCAACTTCGGTCACTGAGGTGGTGCTGGTGGCGGGTAATCGACACCCATTTGTTTGAAGAAGTAGATGAGGCCTTTATATGTTTGTGTCCCTTGTTCATGCATCTCCCCAAGCGTGTTGCTCGTGCTCTCCTGCTACTATGTATGCTGATGTAGTGTCTTTATGATACCTTGTTGCCCTGTCTCAAGATGAGTGAGATGGGTATCAAAGTTCTAGAAGTCTGGCTGGTGGTACGGCTGAGGCTGAGGATGAGGCGGGTATTGCTCCGGCTGGTACCTGGGGTAGCCATGAGAGGCATGGTATGAGTATGGTGGTGGTGTAGGTGCTGCATAATGGACTCCCCTTGCAGAGAAAGACATGCGTCCTCTCTGGATGTACGCTGAATCTTCGTATTCCTGTAGAACATAATTAAAAAAATTACCTTGTCCCTAATTTTCTTCTAGCGTGGACGGATCATAGGAAGTTTGATCTTCCCATGCCCGGTGTCTCGGTTCAGATGGTCCTGGTTGGTCAAATCCTTGATAGTGAGTGAAAGCTGGTGCAGGGGGTGCACCATCTTCCCCTGTGTACAGTGTTTCTCGTTATTCTGGCGGACGGACTTCTTCCAACTCCCCTGGTCGGTCTCTGCAAATCAAGCAAAAATGTCTCCACGACATATAGACCAAGTGTTCTGTTCGGCAGTTCATATTCATTTACAAATCCCTTGTATGTTACAAAGATTATATTACCCTTTTGTTTCAACAGATGTGCTTGACCGAAAAAGTAAATGTCAAGAGATCGGCAGGGTGTGGAGATGTAGGTAATACTAGCATTTCCTAACAAATTCAGGTTTCCAGCAAGACGTGTAATCCAAGAAGTGATGGTGATAGGGCCTCGCAAAGTGTGAAAGATAGTCCAGAATGTTACCATGAGCCTAACAGGAGATATTTTACGTTTCTTGATCATAGCATACATTAATTTCATCTCCTCGATCCAAACTATGCTACCTTCCCTCCTAGGAAAGAAAGTGATCCCTAACCATTTATGCATAATTCTTAAAGTGGGATTGTGAATGTCATTCGTGCATGGGTCAGAACAGTAGTCTTTGTCTGAAATATCTTCCCAAAATTGCTCTCTATGAAAATCGCTCAAAAGTTCATCTATTTCTACTCTGCAAGCATTAGGGAATCCTAGTCTAAGGCTGAATTCTTTCCAAGTAAATTCATATTGTTCGTTAAACAGCCTAAAGGAAACATAAGTCTTGGTGAAAGATAGAGTGCAGAGGAATTCTAAAGTAAGTAATTTGCATCCATCCTTCGAAATACTCCAATTATTATCCCATCCAATATTGCGAAAAATAAGATTGAATTCAACATCCATACCTGTTTTTTGTAAGAAGTAGGGGTCAAAGGTTAGGGTATGCTCGAACTCACGATCTTTGTACAATCTCATCAGATCCTTCTCGTAGGTGGTGCGAAGCTTTATATGACGCTCTTGAAGGAGTACGTGGTGTTCTGGCTGGCTGGCGGACGAGGACCGGGACACGGATGACATGTGTAAGTCAGAACCAGCCCGTGATGATGATCCGGTCTGGGAGCGGGTTCTCTTACGAAAAGAGAATGCTCCAGCCGCACTCCTAAGTGTTTTCTTGAGTCCACTCATCCTGTTACACAGACAGAAACACAAACACAACTGGTAGAAATAATGAGGGGTTAGAATAAATATATAGTTAGGAGTCAGTGATCCGAAAGTCAGTTGTCCGGAAGTTAGTCGTTCAAGTTGGAAATTTTATATCTTGACTTCTCCTAGTACTTAGATTATTCGGGCAGCACTTCTCCTTACTAAATGATTTTCTAAACAACTTCTAGCACTTCTCTCTTACTGATTCTTATCTCAATGTGGCTCTAAAAATTTCAGAATACTTCTCTCCACTCAAGAACTTCCATAATCTACTAAGAATTCTCAAACCGTACTTGGATTTTGGAATTTCGAGTTGGGGGTATGTTTTTTGAGTGTTTTGCGGTGTGTGGAGTAGAGGGAGAAGCAGCCTTTTTATAGGCGCGAGAGAGGGAGGCCGACCGGCCTGGTGGTGGGGCCAACTGGCCCCATGTGGGGCCCACTCATCCATCCCTTCCTTCTCTAACTTCCTTGCTTCGTTATTAAGAGATGCCTTCACCTGCCGACGCTACATGTGATGTGGTGGATGAAAAAGAATGGAGGAGAGTGAAGGTGGTGGAGTGAAGTGATGTGAAGTGATGTGAAGTCCTGTATTTGTACCGTATAATCACACAAGTATGCAAAGAAAAATTACTTTTATGTATCTATGAAAAATTAGAATTCTAATGATGGTATTTTTATATTTTTCTACCACCACAGTGATTATTATTTACCAGAGGTTTTCACGCTCGGTAAATATTAATTATATGGAGCTTTAATAATTATGCCATGAGATTGATTTTTATTATTTTTTCTATGCATGAATAAGTAAATATGCTATGCAAAAATTAAATGCAGATAAATACCAAGTGATGAGTACAGGCCTGATCTTCCGAGAGGTAGCCGGTAAGTTCGATTTGTGGAGATCTCGACGTTAGCGATCTGGCTTCAAATGAGACACGAGTCGAACCCTGCAACCGTTACACCACTGCTCCGTTGGTTATCAACCAAGTACAACTTGATTGACCTCGCCAAGAAGGCTTTTCCTGCAAGCGAATCGAAGAGCACAAGCAAGAAGGTAAAAACACACAATCTGAAATTGTAATTATGAATGATGCGAATATCAATAGAGGGTTTAAGAACTCGGTTCCAAAGGACTAATCGACACAGTGGAGGAGATCAAGAACAGGGGGCCCTGGATCACTGTAAAAGGATTTATCACCACAGTTACAATAAACAATTCAGTTTCTCGATGGAAAACTAAACTCTAAACAAAACCCAATTGTCTAGCAGCGGCGACGGCTGTGTTTATAGTCTAAAACTCGACCTAGGGTTGGGGACGGCCAGGGGTTGGGCGCCCACAACTTGGGCTTAAGGCCCGACACGATACATGGCCAATTTGGCCCAAATAGGTGACACAACACCTTGCCGTTGTCACATAGAATGATCCACGAACCTTCTGGAGCTGGGCCCATATCCAAAACGACAGCGTCATCATCCCCTTTTCAACGCATCCAAAAACGTCTCGTTTCGATGTCGTATGAGAAAATCATGACCGAAATAATGATGACATGTCTGTTGAATCCGAGGGTGATGTGGCAGCTGAGTTGGGGACGAATTGCAACTTGAGGAAGACCATAGCGTCGGTGTGTCCAGCGTGGCGATGTCCTCATCATCCTCCCCTTCTTGAATTGGAGTCATCCTCGACTCCATCTTGGCGATGTCCTCATCATCCCCTCCTTCTAGAATTGGAGTCGTCCTCGACTTCATCCCATCATCAGCGAACTCCTACAAAAGGCGGCTTCAAATCAGACATGATTCGAGCCCTGCAACCGTTACACCACTGCTCCGTTGGTTATCAACCAAGCACAACTTGATTGACCTCGCCAAGAAGGTTTTTCCTGCAAGCGAATCGAAGAGCACAAGCAGAAGGTAAAACACGCAATCTGATATTGTAAATATGAATGACACGAATATGAGTAGAGGGTTTGAGAACTTGGTTCCAAAGGACTAATCGACACAGTGGAGGAGATTAAGAACATGGTTTAAACCACCAAAAAAAATCTAGCACTAGCATCAGTATTATCTTCATTTATACCACAACAGGCTAAACCAATAAGCAATTCTTGATAGTATGCTTCTACTCCTTTATCACCTTGTTTTAAAGTTTGTAGTTTCAAACATAAATCACGTTGGTAATAAGGAGGAACAAAACGAGATTTCATACGTTGCTTTAAAGCTTTCCAAGTTTGAGGCACAACAGCTGCATTATTAGCAATGCAAAGATCACTCCACCAGAACAAAGCAAAATTAGTAAACTCACTAGTAGCAAGTCTAACTCTATGCTCAGTAGGAACATTATGAGAATCAATTTTTTATTGAACAGCAAGCTCCCAATCTAAATAAGCCTCTGGATCAACATTACCAGCAAAAGGAGGAAGACTAAATTTAATTTTAGCAAAAGGATCATTATTACTATGATTATTACCTCCCATACCTCGACGGTTGAAGTTGAGACGGCGACGAGTATAACCGTCAGCATCCGCATCTTCATCACCTAAATCATCCGCATCTTCATCATCAGCACGATGAGGTGAAGGGCATTGCACAAGTTGTTCAATGCAGGTGACCAGATTGTTCACATTATGCGTCAGCTCGGTCATAAGATTGCGTTGTTCAGTCATGAACGTTGTAAGCTCGCCCTTGAACACGCTGTCATTGAAGTCTGTTGGAGATCCTGCCATGATTAGAAGATAGAAAAAGACAACACCAAAGTATTATCCCTATCAACTAAAAGGAAACAAGTGGTGGTGGTAGTGAAAGTGGAATGCAAAATCACAAGCGCCTTACCACCGTCTTGCCTGTATTCTTACCAACGCCAAACAGGAGCAAAACCAAAGTGGCAAAGTAATCTGTTGTTGAGCGTGGGTAACAGTTGCAAGATGAACCTGTGCTGACAGAAGAATATGTGGAGCTATGGGTAGGCACACAATATGACAACAAGGATTAGCAATTAACGAATGCAGATTAGCGATTGTTCAATCCGGATCCAAAGTACAAATCACAGGTGTTGGCTAAGACGTGTCGAGATGTAGCACAACAAGGTGAAAACAAAGGATGATGGAGAGAACTCACAGAACAAGCAAATAGCCTGGATTTTTCTTTTTTCCTGGATTTTTTCCCTGATTTTTCCAAAAGGCACTAGTAGGAATCATACTTTTTTTATTTTTTCACTATTTTTTTTTTATTTTTCTCTGAACAAGGATAAAAAAAGATGCAACCACAAAAATTGGCACCTAAAATTGAGTTTCTACCTTTTTATTATGATCAAGTTGGTCTTTTATAGCAAAAGAAAAGTTATCCATTTTTGTATTTATATCCTCTAGAATTTTATCATTAGAAGCAAGTTTCTTAACAATAGTATCATTAATTTTAGCTTGTTCCAAAATTAAATTTCGTAGAGGGGGTTGCTTAAAATTGGAAGAATTATTAAAATTGCCTGAGTACTTAGCTGAATATGTAGTATGTTGCTTTTGATTCCATCTTTGCTTTTGCAGCATGGAAGAGTTGTTGATAATGTTTGCATCTTCTTGATTCTCCGGAATTTCCATTCCTAGGTACTCTTCACATCTGGTCTGAGCATTGAATGCATCTTGAATTGGTTGACGATCTTTCTTGAAATTGGCTCTTTGGTCAAGCCAGTTCAACAGTGTATCCATCTTTATTGATAGTGCACACACTTCTTCTGGAACTTCTTCAATTTGACGATAGCGTTGAGTGTTGTCTTGTTTCTAACTCTGGTTCTTTGCTATCTTCTCCATCATATATTCTGCTTTTCCAAGAGTGAGTGACATGAATGAATCTCCAGCAGTAGCATCTAGTTGCTCACGCGGTCTTTGGGTTAATCCATAGTAGAATCTGTGCATGAGTAACCAATCTTCCATTCCATGGTGTGGGCATTCCAAGATGTTCTCTTGAAAATTCCCATGCCTCTGAAATGGTTTCTCCTTTTTGCTGCTGAAAATTGTAAATCTTTCCTCTTAAGGCATGAGTTTTGCCTATAGGGAAAAACTTTGATAGAAAGGCCTTCGAACATCTATCCCATGTGTTGATGTCTTCTTTGTTGGTGTAGAACCACTGCTTCGCTCTCCCTTCTAGTGAGAATGGAAAGAGACGAAGGAGTATGATGTCTTGGGCGACGTCCTTGATGATGATGGTGCTTACAATCTCCAGAAAATTCTACAAATATTTAGTGGCATCTTCTTCTTCCTTTCCACCAAATGTAGTAGCTTGCACTAAGTTGATTAGACTTGGCTTGAGCTCGAATTCAAGGTTGTCCGTCTGGAGTGTTGGTCTAGTATGAATGTTCCTTACACTTGGAGCTGAACATTCAAGTAAAGTCTTATTAGCCATAGCTTCACTACTGATGTTGATCTTTGTCTAGATTTGGTTGACTCTTGGATTAGAAATTGATAAGTCACAACCGAACCTGTATTACCCTGCATAAGATATGAACAAAGAAGAAACAAGGGTAAGCCTATCAAGACAGAGGTACTAGTTGTGATTTTTATTATGAGTAAGTGGTATTGATTAATCTCTTATTGCCATATAGGTAATTCCCTTGAAAAGTAAATCCCTATGACATCCCGTGTCGGAAAGTGAAGTTTTCCATCTCCCCGGCAATGGCGCCATAAATGCTTGTTGACACTTCTTAACGTCACTCATGTTAGGTTGTCATCCCCAACATGACACCAAGAGTGTGGTTGTATTATACTTATGCCATTTAACTAAATAAAGATATTATAGTATATATCCGCAAGTGCACAGATAAATACATCCATTGTAGCATTTCACCCAGTTTTTCCTAAGTATCGTTATTTATAATTTTACCAAGGAAAGGAAAATCGAAATGGGACTATATAAATAATTACAATGGCAGTAGAGATAATCATTTGTACTTACTCAATAATAAATATCAAAACAACTAATCACTTGTCATGAAAGGGGTAAGACAAATAAGATAAATGGTAAATGATAATCATGGGTATTCCACAGACAAGAGGGAGTTAACCTTATTCAAGTCAAGTAGTCATGGAGATTAATTTAGAGATGTAAATCATAAGTATTTCTTATTCAATCAGTCTATTAATCAATCTAGCTATACACAATCACCTATGATATAATCAACATGTCATCTATGAATAAGGAACATTACTGAGAGAAAAGTCAAGAACAGAGTAATGATCTCTTCCCTGTAACCACGTTCTACTAAGTTCTATACTCGAGGAGTGGACTACAAAGGACTCAACAGGAATGTCACACCCGCGATCTACCACATGGCCCGGAGCATAGAGTGCATTCGCAGACAAGCAAAATCTAAGCAGCACAACCTACAATATGCCAGCCACTCAATCCTATCCAGAATTGGATCAAGCTTTCTACGAACATATTCATAAACTCTCTACTAATCATATTCATATCAAGATGTAGAACAAGAACAATCTCAAGAACAGAATAAAGTTGAAATATAGAAATATATTGAAGTAGCATAAAGTCGAATGATGATTACAACGAAATTACCAAGTCTCCGACGAACGATCCTGATCCCAAGTAGTTGCTTGCCTCTACTTGAATCAATCTAGACTAAACTCTAATCTTGAACTAGAACTCTAACTCGCTTTCTCTCTAGAAACCCTAACTTTCTGGCCTTGCCTTCACAAATGAGGAAGAGATGATCTAATTCTTTAATTGATTCCTTGAGAGAGGATCCTAGGGGCTGTTTATATAGCCCAGGGCGTGGAACCGCAGCCCTTGGATCAAACTGAACTTGGTGTGGGGTTTAGATGCATCTTTAGAGGCGGTATAGGTAGCTTGCAAGAGGAGCCGAGGCGGCGCAGGGGAGGGCCGGTCGGCCTAGCCCTAGGGCCGGTCGGCCCCACCTGGAGGCGGGTTGGCTCGTGTCGCCTCGTGGAGTCGGTTTAGGTCTTCTAGAATCTCTATCCGCATCCGTGACATGGAGATTAGGCCGATTGCTTCGGTTTCTTCTCTTGGAAGGAGATTAGTTCTGTATTATGTAGCTAGCCCCTGAAAAACACAGAATCACCAAAACTCATGGAATTTGTTAGTTTAAACCTCTAAACCTATTGTGGTGATCCTTTTTATCATTTATTCCTCTTATGTTGATGGTTTAATATGATAGTTAATTACCGTCAACAGCTAAATTCTATTTAAATACAAATAAAATGAGGGTTAAAAATAGGTAGCATAGTTAACTAGTTAACTTGGTACTTAGTACTCCACTCGTCCTGTAATACAATACATTTAAAAATTTTTTAAGACAACTTAATGGAATACTCAAATGATACATGTACTTGTAGATTAAACTCAACTAAGAAGTTGCTCCGCAAATTATGATTTTCTTTTTAATAAAATTTTACCAAATCTGAACATGGGCACCATATAGAATGCTTTATATTTCATTATGAATTTTAGAAGTTACAACGCACTATATTCTAGGATTGAGGGAGTAGCATTGTTTACCTTCATTACCTTATATGTAACACTTACATTTGAACACTACCAATATAGTGCAACATCTTCCCCTTTTGCCCCACGTAAAGAGTACAACCATAATCCATATGTGTGTTGGAGTCATAGATTGAGGTGGATACATATATATATCCAAACAAAGCCTAAATGAATGTGGCGTATATATTTATTTGCAATAATTCATCTTCATGATGAACCTCATGGTGTTGGCACCAGTTATTCCAACCTTCTCATACCGCAAGCACATGATATTTTGTACTCCCTCCACTCCAAATTATAAGTTGTTTCTCCCAATATGTACTCCTTCCTCATGGCACAACTTCAGCGCATGGTGCCCGCGTGGGCATCTACACCGTGGCCACGCGCCTTGGCATCTCCATCATCTTTGTGTCTCCATCTCTACATAGGACCTTATGGCCTTGGTGCTAGGCATGCTGGACGTCGCGTTGTAGTCTGAGACGTCATGATCGTGGTCCATAGCCTCCTCCTTTGCAGGAGGGCCCACATAGCATGACCATCGGTGCTCGGCACTCGCTCCTAGTGGCATTGGTCCCACTCCTCTATGCGCCACCCAGGGCACGTGAGAATGCTGTTGCTGCAGTGCTCAACCTCATCATGGACAGAGGTGGCCACAATCAAAAGAGGTGAGAGGAGGAAGAAGACAGAGTGGAGGGTAAAAGAGACATTTTAGGCTCCTTCTCTCTCCTAATATTGGATAAACAATTATTTTAATGGCTGCGATGTCCAGCAGAAAAGGTGCACGTTTTCATATAATAGTAAGTAAATTTAAGAGATGTCAGTGTGTATCAACATATTACATTTAAGAAAGGTGTCCTTGAGCAAAATTTCCCTTTCTTGTAATGGCTTCCTAATAATGAATCTTTAACATACCCCATCAAATGACCCAAGTAGCAAAATAAACCAGCCCACCCCGCACCACCTGACTCGGCGCGCACACATGGCATGCATTTAGACTCTCTCAACTTCACAAAAGGTGCACACACTAGTCATTACCTGTTTAAGTGGAGTCAAAATCCTATCAAAATCCCTTATAATATTAAAACTTTAATTCACCTATAGTTTAATATGGGTCCTAGAATTGTTTTGCCGGTATATGGGTCTTGGAATCTATATCTATACCTATTAATAAAGAGGCAAAATTTTTGCCACAAAATCTTTTGTCCAACTAAGACATCGACTCAGTTACTGTTTACGTACTTCTGCCATAAATAAATCCACTAACCAATTGTCTAAGTGGGTTTCCATGTGAAAGGTCTCAAGTTTGGTTTTGGTAATTGAGTGACAACCTAGGTGGACTAATGTGTTTAATTGTGAGGTACACATGTGATTAGTCCACAGGTACACTTGTGTGAGCAACTCATGCCATGACGGTGAAGATGGCTTGGATTTGTTGCAAGGCTCACACATGTGATGAAGGAGCTCATTGCATATGAGACATGACATGGAGTCATGTGACTAAGGTGGAGAAGATCAAGACAAGACTTGGCTTGATGGACCGGTTGCAAGCGTGAAGGGCAAGTTGGAGGCTTTGGAGTGATGGACCGCGTGGCGGTGAAGCTTGAGCAAGACTTGGCACCGATGGACGAAGGCAACAGTGAAGAGCAAGTGAAGTTAAGATCAATGAACCAATAAGGTCACGTGATGATATGAAGTGGATCATACCATTTGTTGGTCAAGGTTGGTGCATGTGTTGCATCAACATTGGAGGAGATGGAATGGAATGCGCAAGGTAAAGGTATATTTTTAGGGCATTTCATTTCACTGGTCATAGGTGTATAGAGAAGTTTATGATTGGGTTTAAGATAGATGGCCGTACTATCAAGAGGGGCAAACTTATTTGAATATCGGTCATCTAGTGCCGCTTGAGCGTTCTAACTTTGCATACATGTTAGGATCGAGTGGCGTGATGAATTGAGTGACTAATCATTTGAAAAATGTTTGTGAAAATGCTAACACACTTGCACATGATGATATACACTTGGTGGTATTGACACATTTGCAAAGTTGGTGAAAACAGAGAAGAAATAGCACATAAATTAGTGAATTTAGTGGTGTTAACTCTCAACAAGAAATTCCCATTTCTCACCAAGAAATTCTTGTTGAGGAATAGTGCTGAGAGGATAGGTCTGCATGCGTGTCAGCGAGAGAGAAGAAGCTTAGCCGCAATTCTCATTTCTCACCAAGAAATTCCGGTTGAGGAATAGTGTATGAGAGAGTGACCAGACGCTAGCTTCATGGTGATTGGATGCATTCGGTCAGTGTTCGCAGGCATGGGCAGCTTGGCCAGGGCGACCGGACGCTAGCCCTTGGGCACGACCGAATGCGCCAGTGCCACTGTTCCTCGCCTGGCATGCGTAGCAGAGTGTGGACTGGATGCTAGGCAGAGTCCGATCAGTAGTGATCGGACGCGTCCGGTCGCTAAAAACGTCTTTGGGAGCTCTCTGTGCGTGACTGGACTCTACGGCGCTGAGCGTCCGGTCAGGGACCTGACGCGTCTGGTCACTTGGCAGTGAGAGCATGCAAAGGAGCCGTTGGGTAGCAATGACTAGTTTTAAATGATCGGGACGCGTGTCAGCTTGGGAGCAACCAGACTCTGATGACCGGATGCGTCTGGTCGTCCCTGTAGAGAGTTCGGTCAGTGCGTAAAGTGCCGAGTGAAGGGGTACAACGGCTCTATTCGCTTGGGGGCTTTAAAACCAAGCATTGACCAGCCTTGGGCTAGTTGCTGTGCACCCTCATGCCTATGTGGCTTGTGTAGGAGTGCTTGGGAGCCCTTTAACTCACTTATGCTTGCTAGATTACAGATCGATTGCGAGTGAGTGATTCTAGTGCGATTGCATCATGAGATTGCATCGAGTGACACTAGGTGTTCATGTTGCAAGCCGGTGGTGCTTGTTACTCTTGGAGGTTGCCACCTCCTAGATGGCTTGGTGGAGATCTCCGTCGAAGCACACAAAGAAAATTGCACGGTGCTCTAGAGAAGAGATTGTGAGGGGTATTGTGTTCACCCCACGGGAGCCGTAAGGAGCAACTCTAGTAGGGCGTGTCGTTGAGCTACCCTCACTTGGTTCGTGGGGTTCTTACGGTGCCCAACGTGTGGGCTTGGTGTGGTGCCAGTTAGCCGCTGAACCACCAAGTGAATGGTCGACACAACGGGGACTAGTGTGTTGGCAAGCACGTGAACATGGGATAAAAATTATCGTGTCATCCTTGTCTTTCCCTTGGTTTACAGTCCCCTTACACAAGCTTGTAATTACTTTCATAAACATTGTGCTTGTGTAGTTGCTCTTGTAATTAGTTAGCTTGTGTAGCTTGCTAGTTACCTTCTTTCTTGTGTAGCGTAGAAGTAACTCCCTTGCGTGACTAATTTAGTTTGAGTAACCTTGTCAGTCACATTGCTTAGTTTGTGTAGCTAAGTGATTTAAGCTCTCTAATTTGGCTTGTGTAGTCTTGTTGCTAGTAAGCTTAGGAGGTTTGTGTTGTTGCTTACTAGATTGTGTAGGAGCTCCCCCATTGCTTGAAGTACTAGTTGCATAAGTTTATGTGACTTTACTTCTAGAATTGATTAGATGAGCTCTAGCTAGCATGGCACCTTTCCTTAATTAGGATCTTTATAAGGTGCTTGTAAACTTAGACAAAGAGGTGTAGTCTTGGCTAGACCGATAGTTTTAATTTCGCACTTATCTCGATTAACCGGCACAATTAATTTTAGAAAGGACTATTCATCCCCCTAGTCCGCCATCTCAACCCTACACCATGTCTGTTAACCACATGTTCAGCTAACCATGAAAACGCTAGCCTGGCCACCCACCAAAACACTTTTCTTTTCTATTTTATTATCAGTTCCATCCTTGTTCTTTTTCTTTCTCCTATCTTTTTATATAAATTAAACATAAAAATAGTAATAAATGTAATATTATAGCCCTTTGAACTCCAAACTTTTCTATATATAAAAATATAATATTGCTCTTTGGACTCTAGATTCTTTCCTATAAATAAATACTCCCATCACTAAATTGTTGATATAGTGTTGATTAGGAATAAAACTAATTTATGGGTAAGGTTGGCGCCGGACGTTTGGCCCCAAGACCATGTTCGGACACAGCCCCCGCGCCCCATGCCCGCATTGCATCCCACGTGCTCCGTCCCATTCCCAACCAGCGCCAGAGTTTGGAATCGCGGCCCGTGCCCATCCTGTGCCCTGCACGGCAGAACCACGTCCTCGCGCTCATCCCACGTCCGCACGGCAGAACTGCGCCCACGCGCCCACCTGTCCTGCTTGTGGATGCGCGTTGCGAGGCGTCTATAGGCCTTAGGCGCCGGCACATGAACCACAACGGCGTACCGGCATCAGCAGGCGGACATCGACCTGCAACACAAGATCTACTTTTGAAACATCCAGATAAAACATTTGCAATATACGTCTGAAAATAGATGAAACACTTGAAACATGTGAGTATAGCAATTGCAACATGTGCAACACCAGATCAACTTTTGAAACATGCAGATGAAACATTTAAAACAAATGTCTAAAACACCTAAAACACTTGAAACATATGCTTACAACATGTGTATATTACCATTGCAACATATGCAACATCCCAGATCGACTTTTGCAATATTCAGATGAAACACGTGAAACATAAGTTGGAAACGTCTGAAACACTTCAAACATGGTGTTGTTGGCAGCCATGGCCTACCTGGTTGGGGACTGCGGTAACCAGCAAGCTCAGGTCCAAAGGGAACGTCGAGGACAAATAGCCTAGTGTGCGCAGGCCTCCCCTTCCTGCCACGGGAGATGAAGTCCAGACTGGCGGCAACCTCCTCCTAGTGGCGCCGAGGGTAGTGGTGGCGTGGTGCCCGCCATGGCCGTGACGAGCGAGGTGGACAGGGGCGCGCCGGTGGATAGGGTCGAGGCACGAGATGGTGGCATGACGCGACCGGTGATAGGGTGCGGCGCGGCAGGGGGAAGGGTGCTCCATGCGCGGGGACGGGCACACGGTGAGGGAAGGGGGACAGTGTGGCGGCGGATGCATGGTGATGCTTCGACAGCCAGATGCGAGTGCAATGGGGAAGAGCACACCTATTGGGTTGTCTGTGGCGCAGGCCCATGAAAAGAGCGTCCGGATGGGGGTGGACGGCCATGTCCAAGAATTAGCGAATTTTTATTATTATTAGAACTTGGTCCGCGGATGGTCCAACCAACAACAAAACTGTGAATTAAAATGTTGATCAATTTATTATCAATCTAATCTATACAAGTTATACGCGTATACCAGCGCAATTAGACCAGGGCTACCATATGAAAATCGAGAGAGGTATCCATTATAATCACGAACGGATAAACCAATTCTTGACAGATACCAACTAAGTCCTCACCGACTATAATCATATATTACCATTATATATTTGTATAGATCCTCAGACAAAGTCAAGGAACTCAATATTACGTGGGTATTATGAAAATTAAAGTTATAATATATTTATGAGTAAATATTTTTGTACCTTACTATATAGGAAAAAAATCTGTCAAAATTATATTTAATTCGATACAACCTTAATAGGATATTGTCATATTACTACCGTCGATATCACCATAAAATAAATTATAGATTTTAAATTTTATAGAATGATAAATAGGTATGTAATTTTCGTCCTTGTTTCCTATTAACATTGACAACTTTTTTTCTTCCATTGCAACGCGCGGGCAATTCTGCTAGTTAGATTTTAATTTCCAACATAACCTACGTGCTACCTCTGTCCTTGAATAAATCTTCCTAAACCTGTAAGTCAAAGTTTTTTTTATGTTTGACTGAATTTATAGAAAAGATTACAAATATTTGCAAAATTAAATAAGCATATTACAAAAATATATTTTATAATGTATCAAATAATACTAATTTAGTGTTGTAAACATTTTTGCTCTTTTTATGATTTTGGTTAAATTTAAAAGTTTAACTTAAAACAAATCTATAAATTGATATATTCAGCGAAGGATCATGTGCAACATGCTCCGGTCGGGTGGGGTGCTGCATGCCAATTTGTATGACTTGCCATGACTTGGGCGAGGATGCACGCTTGGACTGTTGGTACTCATGACCGGTGGTGCTACCGAGGCCTCGTTTAGTAGTACTCTTTTTTTTTTAATTTTAATAAAAAACAGTTCTCTTACTAAACCATTTGGTAAGACTCCGGGCAGCGAGAAATGGAGAGGAGCCCCACCAATCAGAACCTCAGTTGTAAAATTAGTGTCACTCATGAGCATATGAGCTGATGACGGCAGAGAAAAGGTCGATCGCGACATAATTCGAATTCGCATCCTGTTCGATTCTCAGTCTGTTTTTCATTAGCATCTGCCTAATAATGCATGCAATTAATTGGTGAAATCACATTAATACATACTACAAGGTACGTACGGTAGGCATTCATCCTGAGCCGTGGCCGGCCCTTAAATTACATAGTACGTAACGTACGAACAGTCCTTCGTTTATGATAATTGTGATTAATTAGTGTATGGGAACTAGCCTTATTGGGCACCAGCTCTCGTTGTCGTCGCTGTCTCCTCGCTGTAGGTGCTGCCGTAGAAAAAGCTGCTACTTGTACCACCGGCGCCGCCCGTCAGACTAAGCAACGGCGGCGCCTTCTCGTCGTAGCAGCAGGAGGCCGCAAAGTTGTATTCTTCATCCATCTGGTTAGAAGCACCGGAGGCAAGCAGCAGTGCCTCTGCCTTGTGATGATGATCTTCCTGCAACTGAAAGCCGCCAAAGATGATGGTTTCCGCGCCAAACCCATGCCCATGCCCATGGACGACGCTGCTGCTGATGGTGGTGGCGCATGGCTCGTCAAAGTAAATGTCATGGTCGCCGCGACTGTCCAAACACGGCGATGTTCTCAACACCTGCTGCTCGCCGTTGAGGAAGAGGCCCCGGCTACTGGCGGCAGCGGAGAGGAGGGACGTCGTGCTGTTGTTGGGGCCGAAGCCGCCGCCGCCGCTGTAGAGGTGAGAATAATCATGAGGAGACGAGAGGTGCTGCAGTGACATGATGGGAGCAGCTTCTGGCGACGCCACCGCCGCCGCCGCTGCTGACACGGCAGTGCTGTCGTGGTTGTGGGTGGTGTAATATGGCGCCTGAAGGCCATGCATGAGCTTCTTCTTGAGCTTGGTGTTCCAGTAGTTCTTGATATCGTTGTCCGTCCTCCCAGGGAGCTGTGCTGCGATGATCGACCACCTGTAGTCCCACGGAGTAATGATTAATGCAATGCGCATCCAAGGCACCCATGCATGAACAAATAATTCAACTAGCTAACAAACTACTATGTCATACATACAACAATACTCTATCTGTTCTAAATTATAACTCATTTCAACATTTCTGAGAGTCTCCAAAAAATAAGTTATTCCAACTTTCTTTGAGAGTCTCCAAAAAATAAGTCATTCCAATTTTCTTGGGAGTCAAAGCATCTCAAGATAACCAAAATTATAGAGATAATTATAAAGATTTATGACATCAAATAAGTATACTATGAAATATAATTAAGGAAGAATCTAATAACACTTATTTGGTATCATAAATGTTATTATTCTATTATTTAAATTTGGTGAAACTGAAGATGCTTTGACTCTCCTAAAAAGTTGCAATAACTTATAATTTGAGATTGAGAGAGTATGATTTATAATTTCTGCGTGCATCCTAAGTCCTAACGATCAATTTGACTGAAAAGGGACGAACTTGCAGTAGTCCATACCAGTTGACACCACCAGTTAGTGTGGCAGTGGTGGCAATCGAAAATCTAGTGGGAGGCCGGGAGCTGGAGCCGGCACTAGTAGAGAGTAGAGAAGAGTTTAAACAATTGTTATACTTACCTGCTTCCAATGGTGGCGAAGAGGTTGCAGATGATTCTATCCTCGTCATCAGAGAAGTCGCCATGCTTTATGTTTGGCCTCAGATAGTTGAGCCACCGCAGCCTGCAGCTCTTGCCGCACCTCTTCAGCCCTGCAACATGCAATTTCTTTAGATACATCACATGATCGTGACTAAATAATGCAAGCAGCATGCATGCTACTCTGTTTGTGACCACGAACTTGATCAATATAATTACCGGCTTTGTGAGGGAGAGCAATCCAATTGCCGCCGGTGCCATTCTTGTGGATGTACTCCTTGAGCTTGCGGTCCTCCTCAGGTGACCAGGGCCCTTTCTTCACACTCGCCTTGTCGCAACACGGAGCCCTGCCCATGTCTGTTGGCCTATATGTCTCCTGGTATGGCTTCAGGCTTCTTCTTTTTTCTCCTCCTGCACTAGAAAGAGTTTACAAAGGCCACAGCAATATACTACCAGCACGGCAGCACCTATGCATGGGCTTCTTTGTGATATATATATATATATATATATATTCCTGCTGTCTGTTCTGCTGCCTCCCTCAATCTCAAATCTCTTCGTCGTTTACAGAGCTGAGATGGGGACTGGAGAGAGAACTAGGGACGGCACACACAGCCACATAGGTAATGGTATATATGTTTGAAAGAAAGAGTACATATGATAGTACTCGACCTACACACTAGTACTAGAAGCCGAACGTTGCTAGCTTTTGTGTTTCTCTTGAGCAATCATCCTATCTGTTGGATTTTATAATGGGCTTGACCTATTTTAATTCAATTAAATCAAATAAATCATAAGGCCCCGTATTAAATATTATGTGTAATATATTTAGTCTCATATAGAATTTTGACGGATGTTGAGTCAACTTATGTGGGTGGACTGTATGCACCTATATTGAGAAGTTGAGAGAGGATGAGAGCGTGCCACACCGTCGAGCCGTGCCAACCCGACCCAACCTGATGTGGTGGGGGGTGTGGGTTTGGTTTTGTCACTTAAGCCAGTTGATGACAGGATTTTGACAAGTTTCGGGAGTTTGGTCTTTCGCACGGCTGGCCCAGACACCTGATTCTTCCTCTTCCGTGAGACATTTGGACTTTTGCGGGAGTGGGCGAATAAGAGACTGTTGACGGTAGTTAACAACCATTATAAACCGTTAAAGAGATATGTATAAGGGCACAAATGAGATCACCAACAAAGGTTTAGGGTTTAAATTAACTGCTAGAATGAGAGTCTCTATTGATTTGGGCTAACCCTAGAAGGGTAGCTATATAGGTACCATACATGGGCCACATGGGCCTAGCCTCATGGGCCTAATACAATCACATTCCAACACCCCCCCCCCCCCCCGCAGTCTGAACTACTGGCGCAGCGGAGGGAATGCCGACTCATCAAACACGACATGGCGCGAGATGAGGACATGGCGAGAGGTAAGGTCAAAGCAACGGTAACCCTTATGATCCGGAGAGTATCCGAGAAAGACACAGAGGGTCGACCGGGGAGGGAGCGGTGGCGGCGGTGTTAGGGTAACACGCACACCCGAAGACTCGAAGGTGGTCATACCGAGGAGGGGTACCGAATAGAGCGTGGTGAGGCATGGGAGCTGGGCAGGCAGTAGAAGGAAGTCGGTTAAGGAGATAGGTGGAGGTGTGCAGACACAGCCCAGAAGCGAGCGGGTAGAGATGCCTGGAGCAGAAGGGTGCGCATGATGTCATTGGTTGTGCGGATCATGCGCTCTGCCTTGCCGTTTTGAGAGGAGGTATACGGATAAGACATGTGCAAGTGGACACCGGAAGAAAGAAAGAAGGCACGTGAGGTTGAGTTGTCGAACTCACGGCCATTGTCGCATTGGACAGACTTGATGGTGAGGCCGAACTGAGTGGATACCCAAGCAAAGAGGTGGCTAAGGGTGGGGAACGCCTCGGACTTGGCACACAGAGGAAAAGTCCAGGAATAATGGGAGAAATCATCGACCACCACCAAGTAGTACTTATAGCCAGACATGCTGAGAACAGGAGAAGTCCACAAGTCGCAGTGAATAAGATCAAATACATGAGTGGCATGTGAGGAAGAGGACTGAAAGGGAAGGCGAACGTGACGGCCCAGCTGGCACGCATGACACAAGTGATCATCGTGAGCCCGAGAGCACCGAATGTTGGAACTACGATTGAGCTGCATCAGGGCATCCCCGCCAGGATGGCCGAGGCGACGGTGCCAAGTGGTGGAGGAAGGAGTGGCGGCGAAAGCGGCTGAGGAAGGCGAAGAAGGTGAATCAGATGCCGGAAACCGAAGGGTGTAGAGAGGCCCAGTGCTGTTACATTGGAGCAGAGGAACCCGGGAGGCCAAATCCCACACGGTGAGGCCAGAGGGGTCAAACTCAACCAAACAAGAGTTGTCAGTGGTGAAACGACGAATAGAGAGAAGGTTGTGAACCAGACCGGGAGCCACAAGAACATCAAAGATATGAAAGGAGCCGTGGGAACTGGCAGTGCCCATGGAGGAGACAGGGATGCAGGTGCCATTGGTGACCATGATGGAAGAGGGACAGGAAGGGTGGGGAGGACGGAGAGAAGAAAGTAGACTCGCATCGGGCGTGGTGTGGAAAGTGGCACCCGAGTCGGCGATCCAATCAGGACTGGCGGGTCACAGCCCTGTGGCAGGAGGAACTGTGGGCGGAGGGCTGGCGATGGTGCTGAAGGAGTAGGCCAAGGCGCCTGGGCCCCCGCACCCATGCCCGCAGCAGCAGCACCACCCGCATCCATAGCAGCGGCAGTGGTGGTGGAGACGCGGGGGCCCGTCGACCTGGAGGAAGCAACGCCGATGTCGTGAGCGAGGAGGTGCTCCGCTTCAGCGATCTGGCGAGCCAAAGCATCAGCATCATCGCGCTCACGCTCCTAGGCTAGGGCGGCCGCACGGACGCGGCCCGTGCAGAGACAAGTGCGGCGGCGAGCGCGGAGTCGGAATCCATGCCATGAAGTCGTGGCGGCGGCGGTAGGGCAGGGAAGACCTCCTGTGCAGCGCGCAGGAGGGTAGCTAGGGCGGCTTAAAGATGATCAGCGCCCATGGCCCCGGCGTCCGCACCCAGGAGACTGGTCAGAGCTGCCTGGAGGGTGGCCGGTCCTGCTCCTGTAGGCACCAGAGGAGGACCCACAGCCGATAGAAGGGGAGCTTCGGCCACAGGAGCCCCGGCGGCAGCAACAATGGCAGTGTCCCCACCACCCGCTCCCCCGGCGGCCGCGCCTGCGGTGAAAGCGGCCGCTGTGCAGTGGGAAGGGAGGGGGAGGGGCGGCGCAGGGAGGCCTGGAGGTGGGGGACGGACTCCAGCGGTGCTATGCGGGCCAAGGGCCGCAGGCCGGGCAGCGGCGGCACTATGCGGGTGGAGGGCCGCTGCGCGGTGGGAAGGGAGGGGGAGGGGCGGCGCAGGGAGGCCTGGAGGTGGGGAACGGACCCCAGCGACGCTGGGCGGGCCAGGGGCCGCAGGCCGGGCGGCGGCGGTTTCTGTCGAGACCACGATGGTCTGAGCCAGCGAGCGGAGCGTAGGAGCCCGTGGGAAGCTGCCTCCAGGATCTCAAATTTCGGCAGGAGTCAGGGACGCGGGGAGGAGAGAAAAGCCAGAAAGGGGTGAAGGGGAGAAGAGAGGAAGGTGGGGGAGGAATAGGGCACAGCCAGCCATGGCCGGTGGGAGCGGCTCCAGGAGGTGCGGGGGGTCCGGCGGCTGGGCGGGTCAGGGGTCAGGGGAAGGGAGGAAAACCCCAGCTTGATACCATGCTAGAATGAGAGTCTCTATTGATTTGGGCTAACCCTAGAAGGGTAGCTATATAGGTACCATACATGGGCCACATGGGCCTAGCCTCATGGGCCTAATACAATCACATTCCAACACTAACAAATTCTACGAGTTTTGGTGAATCTATTATATATTTCTGCAGGGTATATCTAGAAAATCGTCAAGGGGGACCTACATGTCAGAGGAAATCATAGAATTCCACCGCGGGAACTACGTGGGAAGACTCTAGAAGACTCCACCGAGGCGAGGCACGAGGCACTACCATGTGGGGCCGGCCGGCCCCACCTACAGGCCGCCCGGCCCCCTGGCCCACCTGTCACCCTCCTCGCTGCTACGTCGGTTTTCCACTGCCTCTTAGGTTGTATCTCCGCCGTTGCTTAAGTCAGTTTGATCCAAGGGCTCACGTTGCAAGCTCCGGGCTATATATACCAAGCCCTGCCCCACTTGAGGCATAAGTCATTTGAGAAGATAGAAACCCTAATCTTCCTCAGAGCTCCACCATATTCTAGGGCATAGCTAGTAAGACTAGGTCTAGAGGGAGGCAAGCAGGCTTCGCTTGGATTTCCGATCTTGTTAAGAGCGTGGTTCGGTATAATCTTTGTACCCCCTCTCTTTTGTATCTCCATTACTTTTATTTGTTTGCTACAATTGTTATGACAATAATAGTATTCACCTTATTCATGTTCTTTGTTATTATGTTCATCGTCTACTTTGATTATATACTTAGTATAGCTAGTTTATCATTATGTTTATGCATAAGTTCATATAGCGCTTGCTCCAAAGTACAGGGGGGGGTGGTCGACGTAATGTAAGCGTGGTGCTTATACATTGTTTACCTGTGAATACACTCTATATTCTGGACCATGTGGTAGATCGCGGATGTGACACTCCCGTTGAGTCCTTTGTAGTCCACTCTCCGAGTATAGGCATAGAAGTAGGATCTCATTTACGAAGGAAGATAAGCTCTGTTCTTATTCCTCCTTAGTAATATCCCTTATGTGTAGATATGAAGATGATCTTAGCCATGACTACTAGGTGTAATTGCACTAATCAATGTATGTTTTGACTTGTAATTAAGAATGATTTAGGAATTATTCCTCTAATATTCTACCTGACCATGCTAATGCCATAGAAAGGAGTGCTCTGAGTAATTTATCATTAATCAATACTTATCTTCCTTCATATGCCATATATATATATATATCTTATCCTATGACTTACCCCTGTTGTGAGTAGATTATTGGTTGTAGTTTATTTCTTCATCAATACTATAAGTTATTAATACATGTCCATGCTAGACCTTCCCTGTGGTAAAATATAAATAATGATACATGGAATACTCTCGAGTGAAGTGCTACAATGGTATAATTATCTGTGTGCTTACAAATTCTTTTTCATTCATATCTTTATATTCTTTCTAGTCACATAACATGATAAAGAACTACTTAGTATTATTCTAGTAGTAATGCTATGTAGTACCAACAAGCATCTCTGGCACCATCATTAGGGATGACAACCTAGTACAAGTAATGCTAGGAGATGTAGGTAATTAATAGGTGGCTACTAAAACAAGTGACAAGTTAATGAATACCAACAAGCATTTCTAGCGCCGTTGCCGGGGATGGTAGCTAGCAAAGCAAGTATTGATAAACTTATATTGTTTGATGTGATTGAGATAACAATTGACCTCTATTTGAGTAGGATTACCCTTATTTTGTCTACTTTTGTATCTTATGTAGGGTAATATATGACCGGTTTTGACCTTCCGACAAACTATGTTGACGATCCAGAAGCATTACTCAAGAGGACTAAGGCTAAACTCAAGAAAGTTTCAGCTTTAGATTCGGAGGACAGCCATATAAGGCGAAGCTTAACATCTGAATTTGAAGCCATGGATAACAAGACCCTCCGTGAATTCTCTGTTCCAACTACGGCCAACATCCGTACTGGACTGGCGGTCAATGTCAGAGACAATGGATTTGAGCTCAAGCCAACTCTCATAAACATGGTGCAAGCCTGCCAGTTTTGTGGAAAGGTACATGAAGATGCGAGTGCTCATCTCCAACACTTCCTGGAGATTTGCAGCACTTTCACCATCAAAGGAGTGACTAGAGATGCCATACTACTTCGCCTCTTCCCATTCTCACTCTTAGGGAAGACAAAGCAATGGTTCTACGCCAATAAAGATAGAAACACTACATGGGATAACTGCTCCATTACCTTCCTAGTCAAGTTCTTTTCCACAGGACAAACTAATGCTGTACGTGGAAGAATTTTAAGTTTTCAGTAGCAACATGATGAATCTATCCCTGAGACGTGGGAACGCTTTCAAGATTACATCTCAGAATGTCCTCGTCATGGGATGGAGAATTGGCTACTCATGCAGACTTTCTACCATGGATTAACCAACAGTACCCATGAGACTTTGGATGCTGCCGCTGGAGGTGCTTTCCTGTCACTCACACTCCCAGCTGCAACCACTCTTGTGAAGAAGATGGCTTCCAAGCAAGGTAGGAATGAACAACGTGTTTAGACCTGCTAGAGAGGTGGAGGTATGCATCAACTCAAGGAGGTAGACATGCTGTCGCTAAGATGGACCCGCTGATGAAGAAGCTCAAAGACTAAACCAATGAGAAGCAAGAAGTCATGCACATACATGATTCCCACATGACATGTGAAGTGTGTGGCAACACTAGCCATTCAAAGAACAACTGTCCTGAAACCCAGGAGGATGTGAACTACATCAATAAAAATAACTATCATCCTCAACAAAATCAAGGATGGAACTAGCAAGAGGCCGAACTACCAAGTTAACTATCAAGGTAACAATTATAATAACTTCAATCAACCACTCTTGAGAGAATTAATTGTTGTTCAATCTGGACTTATGGATGGATTATCTAAGAAGATAGCTACCACAGATAAGATTCTAGAGAACATAAATAATAGAATGATAGCTTTGCTTCTACCATTAAGAATTAGCATAGCTTTAATAAAATGATAGAATCATAAATAGCTCAGCTGGCGGCTGCTGTTCCTCCATCCAACAAAGGTAAGATTCCAGGCCAACCAGAAGATTTAGAAACTGTAAATCTTGTAGATGTTCATAATGTAGCTTTCTACTACACGGAGCCATCAACGAGAAGGTGGATAGATTACACCTTGCCCAACAAGAAAGGTGATCCAGAGTGGCCTGTCATCCCCATCACCATTGGACCTCACATTTTCCAAGAAGCTATCTGTGACTTTGAAGCAAGTGTCAACATCATGCTTAAGGTAATCTATGAAAAGATTTTAGGAGATCCTTTGTTGTACACAAATATGCGTTTGCAGCTTGCAGATCAGTCACTCTGCTACCCAAGGGAGTTCTTGAAGATGCTATTATCCATGTGGGACAATTATATGTTCCCATAGACTTTGTGGTCCTAGAAACAAGTGGAGATGAAGGGCACCTATCATCTTGGGCCAACCTTTTCTAAGCACCGCAAAAGCCATTATCTATGTGGACAGTGCCAAGATCTGTTTCACGATCAAGGACAAGGAAAAGTTCTCGTTCAAGAACCGCATCTTGCAATCTCCTGCACATCTACAAAAGGTGTACCTACCCGAAGAGACAACAGTAACCAAGAAGAAGAATAACCGGAGAAGGAGGAAGAACAGGACCGGACAGCCACAAGAAGAAACAGTCAACATGATCAATAAACTCTCATCTGAATACGACCACCTCCTCGCTTCACCATTCCTTGCCAAAAAGGATGATCCTGGTGTACCGACGATGGAGTGTACCATTGGACAAAGAATTTTTCACAAGATATTCTACGACATTGGATCAGGTGTCAACATAATGTCCAAGGCAATGTACGAATATTTATTTGGTAACGAACCTTTGTACCCTACATATATGCAGTTGCAGATGGTAGACCAATCAATCTGATTCCCGGAGGGCATAGCAAGGGACATTATGGTCAAGATCCATGATCACTTTGCCCCCGCTGATTTCATGGTCTTGGACATGGGAGAAGAAGAAGATGATACACCCATCATCCTAGGAAGGCTGTTCCTCAATACCACCAACTCGATCATCTACGTTAGATCTGGACAAGTCCACTTCCAATTCCCTAGAGAAAAGGTACGCTGTTATTTCAATAGTTATACTACTTATGAACAACCGAAGAAGAATTGCTCTAGGTGGAGACTCGATCGTCCCAACATCAGAGGAACCAACCCGATGGAATGAATGGGAAGATGAAGAACTTAATGAGCCTAAAAAACCTGTGAAGGATGAACCTACTCCGCCTAAGTCAAGCCCACATACTAAGCAGGTATGGAAAGAGAAGGTGACACCATCACCATCACAAAGAAGTACATTCATCTAGGTCTCCATCACTGAGACCGGATGATGCGCCCAAGGAATGAACAAGATTGGAGTCAAGTCCTGTCCGTAGGACTTTGAAAATCCGAACCCTCGCCATGAGGTAACATCAGTAGTTATCCATTACTTTCTAGCATTACATAAATTATTTTTCACTTTAGCATATTTACTTTTATGCATTCGCCTTGCATTAGAGAAAAGAAAAATAAAAAGTTCCATTACTACATATCATCATTGTTGCACTCATAAAAAAAGAAGTTTCATTACTGCATTCCCTCATTGCATTACAAAATCCTAAAGCCTCATGTGAATAAATCCACGATGTGTAAACACTCATAGGAATATTCATCGTCGTGGCACAAAAATAATAATAAATAAATATACCATACATATGTATTTCTTTTCTACATATAAAAAATAGAAAATCCATAAAATATTAAATAGACATCCTGCTAGAATTTTGCCAAATAGAAAATCTGTCTAAATCCACAAGAACTAATCTCCGAACGGCTGACCGCTAACCCCTTATCTTAATCTGAGCCTCGAGTTTTGGTGTTCTTGTTGGAGTATTTTTGCAGGATGATATCAAGAGCAAGTTTATCCGGTTGATATCATCTTACTCCTGGATGAGAAGGACATCCACAAGCAAACATGCTCTAAGGAGGATCACTCAACTTTCAACATTCGACCACGACAATATCCAGCTTGGGGGAGGTGCATCCCCCATGTATCTAGGTAAGTATTTCTCTCTTTTGGTTTTACTATTTTTGAGTTTGCTTTATGTTAGCTAAGAAATAAAAAGATGCATAACAAACAAAATAAAATAAAAAGTTATCTTAGCTAGTTATTTATTATAATGTGTGATCTTAAAACTTGAAAACAAAATAAAAAGATGTGTTTAGATTTCCTTAAGTTTGATTCTTAAGAACTGAAAGGATCTAGTAAGTAGCCTAGAGGGGGGGGGGTGAATAGGCCTTTTTCAGAAATTTAACTAACTTCACCAAACCAGTCAAAACGCGGAGCCTCCAGGCCTTAGCGCGGAGCCTCCGGGACGCGGAGGTTCTGGGGATAAACGTGGAACCTCCGGGGATCAGAGTATGAAAATCGATCTACTGCGGAATTTAATGAATGAAAAATAGATCGAATGTAATACTAGTCTTCCTAGGGAGTATGTTGAGCTATCCACATAGTTGATTGCACCTAGAAGATGAGGAATTCATAGATTAGATGCAAACCCTAAAAAAACAATTCAAATCACAAATGATAGCAACAACAAACAATCACAGAGGACACGAGGATTTATCCCGTGGTTCAACTCGCCACAAAGGCTTGTCTACGTCCATGTTGTTCAGGTTAGCCACAAAGGCTATGGAGTCTCTTTCAACTCGCTCCTCTTCTCCAACCTATAGCCAAAGCAATAGGTTAGAGGATTCCACTAAGTCACAAAGGGCAATACAAACATCCCGGTGCTCAACCACAACGGATTGGGAGCTACTAGGCGACCTCTAGCCATCTAGGAGCCAAGCTCCAAGAGTAATGAACACACCAAGCGGCTAGGGCTTCACCAAGTGCACAAGAACGGAGGAGAAGGATCTTCTCGAGCTTTCTCACACTCTCTAGAGCCAAAACCCTCAAGGAATCACGGAGATTAGAACAAGGGACTTGGGAGCACTGAGCTTTGAGAGAGAGAGAGCGTCTGTCGCGAGTTTGAGTGAATGAGGAAGAAGATGACCGTTCGGGGCGAAGTGAAGAGGTATTTATACCTCTTCAGTCACCCACAAAACGGTCTGGTCCGACAGACCCCGGAGCCTCCGCATTGGGGCACGGAGGTTCCGCGCCGCGGAGGTTCCATGTCAGGGCGCGGAGGTTCCGCGCTGGCCAGGTCAGAAAAGAATTCAGCTTGGCTGGCTTTTTGTGGCTGGGATTATTTGAGATGTTGATGGAGTTTTGAGCACTTGGTTCCACCCAGCACACTATTAGTATCCCCCTTGATAGTACGGCTTGTCCTATAACTCAATTTCAAAATATAAAATGAATTAACCTAGCTTTTGGAGCCGTTGCAAGCCATCCATTGGAGTTGGGGGGTCTCCTCCTTTGTTTCTTAGCATCCACGATGAAAGTTATGCTGTCAAACACTTGTCAAAGCCATTAATCCTTTAATTATGTGGTCAACATCACCAAAACTCAGAGTTTGATTACACTTAAAAGAACTGAATAAACAAATGGACTCTGAAGATAATCTCTTGTTATAGAACTGATGAATAGTTGCTTTGTCATAATTCCTTGCAAGTACCTAGTTTTCAGCCATGAATTCTCTCAAGTTTTGGATAAGACTATTTTGATATAAGAATTTGCTCTGAACTTGAAAGTCGTGGGTAGCATATGCTTGATCTAAGTCTAGGTAATTGACAAATATGATATGAGAAGGTTTGGGCTGCTATTTATCTTGTTCCAAGTGATACTAGAATTCTGGAGATTTATCTTTTGAAAACATAAAAAATTCTTCATAATGAGTTCCTTATATGACAAAGCTTGAATTCCTACCAAAGCCATATATGATATTTAGACTAGGAAATATGAGTAAGTTCGAAAGTTAGAATATTTACTTTAATCCAGAGAAGAATTCTTGTTTGAACGCATATGTACTTTTGAGGTGTGAAAGCATATAAATATTTTAAGGAGTTGCTGCGATATTTTCAAAAATCTCAAATTCCTAAAACTCCTGATCCATTGCTGAGTTTAGCTTTGCTAAGGGACTAGCAAAGGTTAAGCTTGGGGGAGTTGTTGACGGTCACTAACTACTATTATAAACCGTCAACCAAACATGAAAAAGGGCATATGTCAACCTCCAACATAGAATTAGGGTTCACAGGTTTTGGTGAATCTGTATTTCTGCAGGGGTTTATCAGGAAAAGGAGGCAAGATATCAACGACGTCGGGTAAAAAGCATATTCCACCGCGAAACCCAAGTCAAGAAGGATCTAGAAGACACGAGAACATGACCCACCGAAGGGGGCCCACCTGTCATAGACTTTGGTCGGCCGACCCCACCCTAGGTCGGCCGACCCTAGGGGGTCCCACCTATCAGCCTCCTCTGCAAGTTGGTTTTCCACCGCCTTAAGGTTTGCATCTTGACCGTTGATTCAAGTCGGTTTGATCTGAGGGCTCTGGTTTATCCCACAGGCCTATATAAGCAAGGCCCTGCCCCATGGGGTCAGGCATAACCCAAGTCATTTGATCAAGTCATTAGAGCCAGAAACCCTAGTTTTCTTAGAGCTCCACCAATTCTAGGGCATAGCTAACTAGGCTAAAAGTAGAGGGAGGGAAGCTTCGCTTGGATTCTGGATCGTGTCAAGAGCGCGGCTTTGGTAAAGCCTTCTGTAACCTCTCTTTTGTATCTTTTTGTATATATTCTTGCTAGTTACAATAGATATGACATTGCTCTATATATTATATATGTTCTCAATTATATTGTTCATTGTCTACTTTGATTATATGCCTAATATAGTTAGAATGTCTTTATATTCAAACATAAGATCGTATAGCGCTCACTCTTTGACATCACGGGTGAGTGGTCAATATCGTGTAAGCATGGCGCTTAGATGTTGTTTACCTGCGAATGCACCCTGTATTCCAGGCCATGTGGTAGATCGCGGAAGTGGCACTCCCATTGAGTCCTTTGTAGTCCACTCCCTGAATATAGGACAAGTAGGATCTGGTTACGAAGAAAGACTTGCTATGTTCCTGATCTTTCTTAGTAATGTCCCTTGTGTGTAGATATGAAGTATTCTTGCCATGATTGCTAGGTGTAATTGCACTAATCATAGTATACTCTAACATATAATTAAGAATGACTTAGGAATATTCCTTTACTTTTACCTAAACCATGCTATTGCCTTAGAAGGAAGTGCTCTAGGTGAATTACACTATTTATGACTTGATATTTATTATTCATTATATATTTATCTTGTGACTTGTGACTTATCCCTGTTATGAGTAGATAGATTAGACATGGTTCACTCTCCATTGCATTACAAGTGATCATCATATTTTCTTTAAGCCATCCCTTCCCAGTGGTAAAATATAAATAACGATCCTGGAATACTCCTGGGTAAAATGCTACAATGGTATAATTATCTGTGCGCTTGTGGATACTTTTTATTCTTATCTTTATCTTCTTTAGTCACATGAAATAATAAGATAACTACTTAGTAGTAATGCTAGGTAGAGTCTACAATCACTTTTAGCTCCAACACTAGGGATGACAACCTAGTACAAGTAAGCTAGAGGTGCAGGTAATTAATAGGTGGCTACTAAAACAAGTGTCAAGTTAATAAATACCTTTAAACATTTTTGGCGTTACTACTAAGGATAGAATCCAGACTCTAATCTTGGTAGTGACGCTAAGAAATGTCAACAGTTAGCCACTATATATATCCACCCAATATATTCCACACACATACACATCTTGATTTGATTGTATGACTCAACTCTCTTTGGATCCAAAGTTTAACTTTACAATATATGTATTGCAAGTATGCTCTTTCATGCTATCTCCCTACCTGTGAACTCCACTATAAGCCTTAGTTGTAGGAAGAGAAGGGCATAACATTATCATTGCCTTGGTGAGGATCCACAAATACCATATATATTGAGAGACTTGATAGTGTCATACAATGGAAGCTCTTAGTTTTATTTTGAAAACATACAAAAACTCCAGAATAATGGTTGAACAAAGAACTTGAGATATAGTGCTTGACTTGATTTCTATCTTTCAATTGCTCAAGACCTAAGTGAAGGCTAAGAAGCCCCATGGTTGAAGGTAATATGGGTAAGTTTGAAAGTCAGACTGGTTTGTTCTAATTCGGAGGAGAATTCTTGTTTGAATGCATGTGTACTTTTGAGGACTTGCATTAATGTTTTCATTAATATAAAAAATCTTAAACTCCTAATCTGAATTTGCTAAGTTTAGCTTTGCTAAGGGACAAGCAAAGGTTAAGCTTGGAGGAGTTTGTTGACGGTAGTTAACAACCATTATTAACCGTCAAAGAGATATGCATAAGGGTTTAAACTAACAAATTCCATGAGTTTTGGTGAATCTATGATTTCTGCAGGGTATATCTAGAAAACCATCAAGGGGAACCTACATGTTAGAGGAAATCACGGAATTCCACCATGGGAACTACGTGGGAAGACTCTAGAAAACTCTAGGAGACTCTCCACTGAGGTGGGGCATGAGGCACTGCCATGTGGGGCCGGCCGGCCCCACCTGTAGGCCGCCTGACCCCCTGAGGCATAAGTCATTTGAGATGACAGAAACCCTAATCTTTCTCAGACCTAGTAAGGCTAGGTCTAGAGGGAGGCAAGCAGGCTTCGCTTGGATTTACAATCTTGTCAAGAGCGTGGTTCGGTATAATCTTTGTACCCCCTCTCTTTTGTATCTCCATTACTTTTATATGCTTGCTATAATTGTTATGATAATAATAGTATTCATCTTATTCATGTTCTTTGTTATTATGTTCATCGTCTACTTTGGTTATATACTTAGTATAGCTAGTTTATCATTATGTTTATGCATAAGTTCGTATAGCACTCACTCCAAAGTACACGGGGTGGGTGGTTGACGTAGTGTAAGCGTGGTTCTTATACATTGTTTACCTGCGAATACACTCTATATTCTATGCCATGTGGTAGATTACGGATGTGACACTCCTGTTAAGTCCTTTGTAGTCCACTCCCCAAGTATAGGCATAGAAGTAGGATCTCATTTATGAAGGAAGATAAACTATGTTCTTAATCCTCCTTAGTAATATCCCTTATGTGTAGATATGAAGATGATCTTAGCCCTAACTACTAGGTGTAATTGCACTAATCAATGTATGCTTTGACTTGTAATTAAGAATGATTTAGGAATTATTCCTCTAATATTCTACCTAACCATGCTAATGCTATAGAAAGGTATATATATATCTTATCCTATGACTTACCCCTGTTGTGAGTAGATTATTGGTTGTGGTTTATTTCTCCATCAATACTATAAGTTATCAATACATGTCCATGCTAGACCTTCCCTGTGTTAAAATATAAATAACGATACCTAAAATACTCTTGAGTGAAGTGCTACAATGGTATAATTATCTGTGCGTTTGCAAATTCTTTTTCATTCATATCTTTATATTCTTTTCTAGTCACATAACATGATAAAGAACTACTTAGTATTATTCTAGTAGTAATGCTAGGTAGTACCAACTAGCATCTCTGACACCATTATTATGGATGACAACCTAGTACAAGTAATGCTAGGAGATGCTGGTAATTAATAGGTGGCTACTAAAATAAGTGACAAGTTAATAAATACCAACAGAGACTCATCCCATTATTCAGTTCTTTTCTCTTGTGCAAACAACCACAGCTTCCGCTGCAACCAGAGTTCTCCCCATCCTGGTTCCTGCATGCACCTGAATAGGGAGAGCAGGCCGGCCTCTGAAACGAACCATGCCGTCTCTGTGTTCATCTGCACGGGTGAAGGACGACAATCAGGTTTTTGGGAAGCGTCTTCCATGTAACTGATCAATCTTCTTCTGACGACAACGATCCTCGACTTCCTCTACTTCCTAAAGGCAACTTTGGTGGTGATTGGCACTAAACACTTCTGCACTGTACCAAGCGGGACGACTACAACAGGCTCTGGTGCCGCTGAATATGCTACTGTTGCAACCCGTCTTTTCTTTTCTATGGTTAAAATCATGATTACTATGATGCTCGTTGTCTTGTTAGTAGCTAGATTACACGTGCACATATTTGATGCCACAAACATGTTGTTGATATATTTCTAGATTAAATTGATATATACTGAATTTAACTAATTTTCTAACAATCCAAAAACCTATAGGTATTTTTTGGTAGCTGGCTTTGCGAATGCACTGAAACAAAATGTTTATGCTATTTTGTTGTTGAACCTAGATCAGTAGGACTGCATACTCCTGAAGAGAAGACACATTCTGTAAGGCTGATACTGCGTTCAATGGGGCAATAATTAACATGCTTGGGGACTCCATAGTCGATGCATACATGACTCTGCCCATTGGAAAAGAAATGTGGGACATGCTTAAGGCCAAATATGTAGTTTCTGATGTTGGTAGTGAGTTGTATGTCATGGAGTAGTTTCATGGCTATAGGGTGGTTCGTGGCCGATCTGTAGTAGAACCAGCTCATGAGGTACAAACACCAGCAAAAGAGCTTGAGATTTTTGGTTGTGTGCCGCCGGATAAGTTTATGGCAGGATGCATCATTGCTAAGCTGCCCCAAACTTGAACCTACTTTTCTACTTCGTTCTCTAAAACATAAGAGACATGAGTATAGCATTGCCGATTTCATTGACCTTTGGATGTTGAAGAGAAGGTGAGAGCAAAGGATGCCTGTGGCAAGAAAATTGTCGAGAGAAATTCTAGTGCCCATGTGATGTAGAAAATCCTTAAAATTCCCAAAAAAACACAAGTAAGAACTCAAACAAAAGAACACTACCCCTTTTAAGAGGAAGGAGGAGGAGAAAAAAGGCAAATGCTTCACTTGTGGCAAGCCTGGACATTATGCTAGGGAGTGCGAGGTGAGCAAGTGAAAGCCTAACAAGAAATATGTAAACATGGTTGAGACTGATGGAGGAACATGGGATATGTTAATTTATTGCCTATAGTTTTTTTCTCATTCATTTGATTGGTGAGTTGACACATGTGCCAATATTCATGTGTGTGCTTATATTTCTTTGTTTTCTTCTTATCAGGACGAGAGAACTTCCTCCTTGTTGATGGAGAATGGAGTGCGTGCAGCTGTTCATGGTATTAGTATGGTCGATTTGAAGCTTACTTCAAGAAACACCATGCAACTAAAGAATGTATAGCATGTCCCCTCAATAAGAAAAAATTTAGTTAGTGGTTCTTTGCTATGTCAAGATGGTTATAAACTTGTTTTTGAGTCAAATAAATATATACTTTCAAAGTATAGAACCTTTATGGGCAAAGGCTATGAGATTGGAGGCTTGTTCCGCTTGTCCTTGACTGATGCTTGTTTTAATTTTGTGAACCATGATTTCGAATCGAATGTGTGGCATTCACGCCTTTGTGATATAAATATTGGTTGTGTGACATGCTTAGCTGGTTTGTATTTAATTCTAAAATTTGATTTGGTCAAAGGTTCTAATTAAGTGTCATGTATGCGTGCAATCAAAGTAATAACCTCGCAAAGCCTCACAAGGCTGGTGTGGCAGGGACTTGGCACAATTAGAACTAATCCATCATGATTTGTGCAAAAATGAATGGTGAGTTGATTAAAGGTGGCTAAAGATATTTCATGAAATTCATAGATTTTATACTACATTTTGCTTTATGTATCTGTTAAAATCAAAAGATGAAGCATTGCATTATTTTATAATCTATAAGGCTGAGGTAGAAAAACAACTTGAGAAAAAAATTAAACAGTTACGGTCAGATCGCAAGGGAGAATATTTCTCAAATGAATTTTTTGAGTTTTGCATGGAGCATGGTATTATTCAAGATAGGACACCGCCATACTCACCACAGTCCAATGATATTGTTCAGAGGAAAAACCACAGTCTAACTGAGTTGGTTAATGCCATGTTAGAAACAGTGGGACTCACTAGGGGTGTGAAGCTATCTTGATAAGGTGTCATGTCCTAAATAGAGTATCCACAAAGATTAAAAAAATTATATCATTCGAGGAATGGGAGAAGAAGAGATTAAATATTTCTTACCTATGGAAATGGGGTTGTTTGGCCAAGGTGAATGTGCCAATTAACATGAAGCGAAAGCTTTGACAAAAAAAACTATTGATTGTGTCTTTCTTGGTTATGCTATTCACAACGTGAGTTATAGATTTTTAGTAATAACTCTAGAGTACCTGATATGAAAGTTGGTGCGGTTATGAAATCTTGGGAGGTTGTTGATTGTCCGTACGGGTGCAAACCTGTAGGCTATAAATGGGTGTTCAAGAAAAAGCTTAGGCATGATGGCACTATTAAGAAGTACAAGGCGAGGTATGTTGCCAAGGGTTATACATAGAAAGAAGGTGAAGATTATTTTGATACTTATTCATCAGTTGCTCGTATGCTCATGAACTTTTTGTGCTCGAATGTACAAGGTGGATATTTTCTTGGTTCCCTCACATGAACTTTTTGTTCATCAGATGGATGTTAAGACAGCTTTCTTGAATGGAGAATTTGAGGAATAGATCTATATGGATCAACCTGATGGATTTGTAGCAAACGGTCGAGAGGGAAAGGAGTGTAAACTATTGAAATATTTGTATGGACTAAAGCAAACACCTAAGCACTGGCATGAGAAGTTCATCAAAACTTTGACAGTAGCGGGCTTTGCTGCGAATGAAGCTAATAAATGTGTTTACTATCAGTATGGTGGGGGAGAAGGTGTGATCTTGTGCTTATATGTTGATGATATACTAATCTCTAGAAATAATGTTAATGCGATTAAGAAAGTGAAAGATTTTTTGTCAAGTAAGTTTCAAATGAAAGGTTTAGGAGAGACTGATGTTACTCTTAACATAAAGCTATTTAGAGAAGAAAATGGTGGGGTAACACTTGTGCAATCCCATTATGTGGAAAAGGTGTTGAGTCACTTTGGATATAGTGGCTGCAAACTTGATCCAGCTCCCTATGACCCAAGTGTGCTATTGAAGAAAAAATGAAGAATAGCGCGAGATCAATTGAGATACTCTCAAGTAATTGACTCTCTTATATATTTAGCTAGTGCAACGAGGCCTGACATCTCGTTTGTTATGAGCAAGCTCAGTCGATTTGTTTCAAATCTGAGAGATGATCATTGCCATGCTTTTGAGAGGGTATTGTGCTATCTAAAATGGACTATGAGCTATGGTATTCACTATATCGGGTACCGAGGCTACTACAAGATTATTGTGATGCAAACTAGATATATGAAACTGATGAGATTTATGCCACAAGTGGATATGTGTTCTTACTTAGAGGTGGCGTGGTTTCATGGAAGTGTTGCAAGCAGACCAACTTAACGAGGTGATGAACAATGAAAGTAAAAGTCACAGCATTAGATACTATGCCATTGTTGAGGCTGAGTGGCTTCATGAGTTCCTTATGGATTTACCGGTAGTTGAAAAATCATTTATACCGGATATTTTTATGAACTATGATAGTTAGACACTGATAATCAATGTGAACAGTTTTAAGGATAACATGAAGTCAATAAGGCAAGTAAAGAGGCGGCTAAAATCTGCCAGGAAACTGAAAAACTTTAGAGTAATAGTATTGAACTATGTCAATACATGTAAAAAATTGACAGATCAATTCACTAAGGGTCTGCCATGTAATGTGATAGACGATGTATCGAGGAAGATGGGCTTGAGGCCCACGTGAAGTCATTCCATAGTGATAGCCTATTCTATATAATCGAAGATCCCGGCCGTGAAGTAGGATAACGAACTTCGTACAAAACTAACAATTTAAAGCTTAATATATTGTCCAATTGTGAATGAATGTAACACCCGAATCCTAGTATAAATTGCTACTTTTGAAAATGGATGATAAATTACAGCCAGCCGGCTAGAGCAAATTACTAATCCTAATTTAGAAACATGCAACAAAATTCCAAACCGTGGCGCTAGCTTTGTTGTAGTACATACGGATGTACGGACGTTGCCGTGCTACTAGTACCGCATTAGACAACATTTTGGCATGGAAGGAATTTAATCGGTTTATCTAACTAGATACTTGATCGATGGACTTGCTTATATAAACATTAAGGATCAAATTAAAACTTAACGGACAACTGGAGCCTGGAAGGGATGAATTCATATTAAATGAAGAAATGCGTACATAATCAATATTACTACGTCCTATGTAGCATGTACTGTGCGCAACGTACGTAGGCTATGAAATCTGGAGCAGGCGTGAAAGTCCAATTTCATTCACCTCAGCTGGTTCATTACTGTACCAAGCTAGCTAGTACTTATTCTACGTGCATATGATAACAGTATGTTGTTCACTTATAATGATAGCTAATTACTACTATCAAAATAGTACGTTACAGTACTGTCGGCCTTTAACACAGCGTCTAATGATAGCTAATTACTACTATCAAAATAGTTTTCACAGCCGGACATTAAGATTTTCCCGAGGCCAGGCAATCAGGCAATGTCCGCCTTTAACACAGCGTTTGTGTTAATCGCATTTTTACAGGCGGTATTAGTATGTATCCGCCTCTCTTAATCAAATTTAAAAAGCAGCCGCAGGCTCAATGTCAAGGCCGTTGAGCCCGAGTCTGAAATGACCATCCCCATGCCGAGCTCCGCCCCCTACAGTCCAAGCCGCTGTCCTTGCCAACCCATCGTCAGCATCTCCGGCAACTTCCTGATGTTTGCAACCAGAAAAGAGTGAGAGATCTGGAGCCAGGGAGAGAGAGAGGGCCAGCGGGACCTCACCGGATCCGACATGAGCCATTGTCCTCTCGCCGAAACCGTCAGCATCCGTAGCAATTTCACGCACTGCTATAGAATTGATTTTCAGCAGCCGTCTCGGTAGTGGAGTCAGAATCGATCCTAAATATATTCGTAGAGACGGTCGCTATTCTCAACTGCCTCTGCAAATGCCCATAATTTTAAAGTCATTCTATTTTCATACGCCTCTAAAAGTTGATTATTAAAGGTGGCTTTATTTTCCGCTGCCTCTAAAAATCCATTTTTAGAGGTGGCTGGAAATAAAGCTGCCTTTAAAAATAGGAGCTGCACAGAAAAATTTGAATTTTTCAAACTACCTTGATAGAGAACAACCAAAATCAAAGTTGTAGATCTAGAAGAGTTATACAACTTTGTAGTTGACAATTTTTTTCATTTGAAATTATCTATATAAGGAAAATTACGTTTGAATTTTTCACGTTTTAAATTCAATTTTTTCAAACCACCTTGTATGGAGAAACAACCAAAACCAAAGTTGTAGATTTTAAAAACTAATACAACTCTCTATTTGACAACTTCTTTATTTCAATTTGTTTAGAGCCTCAAATACTTACTTTTAAATCGGATGAAGATAAAATGAGGAGGATGAATATGTCATATGGACACAAGTGATTAATAGATGGAGTGACTAGGGGAGATACGCACGACGCTTGAGGTCATAGTTTGGGCCCCCATGGCCGCGAACGCATCAAAATTCGTGGGACTTGTGAAATATGATAGCTTGATCATGCGGCTACCTGGTGTGGTCTTCCCGTATTAAAAAATTGCTTTTTGGGGTCTGAATTGGTGATTTCTGAGCAACAATTTAAAAATTCGTAGGATTGGTGACTTTATGACGCCGTGCACATGTGGCAGCCCAATTGAGTCTCCCAATATTAAAAAAATTGCTATTTTTGGGTCCGGATTTGTGATTTCTAAGCAAGTTTGTAGAGGCGGCTTCTATATGGAGATAGTGGGAGAGAGGAGCGGCAGGTCTTCAACGTATCTGACTCGCACCATGCAACAACTCAAAGGGGGACAGGGGACACCAACAACACAGTCACATCCGATTGGGCCCCTTTGTGCCATATTGGAGTCCTCCTTACTTGTCACACTCCAATTAAAGGATAATATAGAGTGCATACATCTTATGTGCACCCTAGGAATAGTCGCACATATAAGCCGACAAATAAACAGAAGTATCATCACTGTGTACATACATCATGATATTACATCACGTAGTTCTTAACATAACAAGCGGTAAAGTAAATAACAACTCTCAAGCGAAGTCTCTGCTCCACAGGAAAGGCCGACTGGTTGACCCAAACCTAGTAATCTTCAGGAAAATCCTCATAGAAGCTGTCATCTGTTACCCATATGGGATTTTTATCCAAAAAACGAAATAATAACAAGTGTGAGTACACTCATACTCCGCAAGTATAGTATGAGGATTCATGAGACTCAAAAAGGACAGACACGGTTGACTGCAGTTAGCACTTTTAGTAGATCAACATTTTATTATTAATTATCATCAAGTTATGCATAAGCTCCCATTTAACCCACATGATCACCTACTAGAATTAAGGAGAGAAATTGATCATCATTATAATCTCATCATCATCGTCATAAGTCATCCACTAGTCAGGTAACCATTTATTCTGTGAGTTTTCCGGGCCGCTCGTGACCGTGAGCATGGCTATTATAGCAGTTTAACACTCTGCAGAGGTTGTGCATCTTTACCCGTGAGTCGTGTTGCCCATATGCTCGGGGCCCGTCGACCCCCTAACACTCCCAAGGTGAGCAGGTAGGGTACACTATGAAGCCTTCCATAGGCCTCTTCTAACAAGTTAGGGCCGCGGGGTTTCCTCGGCACGCAGATATAGAGAACCCCCTTTCGATGGCACGATTACCGCAGGCTATACACATCAGAACAGAGGCAGTTCTATACCCAAAGTGGCAAGCTCCTCTTGCACCCTTTCGGGTAACCTATAACAAGCTAGAAAAGATCATATTACTGAGCTAAAACTAGAGCCATGTGACTCTCATAGTTGCACTGTCAATCCCAGCTTTTGCCGACAAATAAGTTCTTACGGAGGGTTTAGGGCAACCTTATCAACATCATTTGCACCTTCACCCTATAGTTCCACTGTTACCATCATGTTTATCTGTTGATTTCATTAGTCAAAGTGTAGATCATGTTTAGTTAGAGCACTAGCATTCTACCCATGTGCAATAAAACCCATAGGGATCAAGGTGCAAGTCATCAATGACTAGGATGTTCTTATAGTCGAGCAATATTTGACACATGCATAATGAGTAGATTATATAATAAATAGGATATCAAGGTAGGCCCATGCTATACTTGCCTTGGTTCACGAACTACTTCTGGTCCTACTGCTCCTCGTATGTGGCCGGGTTTCCGAAGTACTCCTCACCGTCTGAACTCGATGGACACGAAGTACAATACGCATTCCAGAACAGACATGCAAGCAAAATATTACTACGATTAGAACAGTACACCAACAATAAATAAAACTGCATAAAATGTTTACCAAAATCATCTACGTCTCGCTACGATCACAACGACGCAAAATGCACGAAAAACGGAGCTACCACGCAAAAGTTACGAGCTATGAAAGGTTCCTGAAGCTAGCTATAAAACTAGACTTAATCGAGAAATTCAAAAGCTTCTAGCAGGTGTAACAGTAGCACTAATGTGTAGATTACGAAATTACGAAACTAACGCAAGTTGAACGGGTCGAATCAGAGCTAAAACGACGATTTTATAAGCATTTTACTGCAGTGGCAATTTTGTAAATAGATCAAACTATTTTTGAATTTTAAATAAATCAAAATTCGGAATTATCCAAATGGATCAAGGACTGCAGGTTCGAATATGTGAAATGTGGGGGTCTCTTTAGCAAAATGGACCCCGAAGGGGTATTGGCCGATTCTGGCCGTTGATCCAGTGATGGGCGGTGGGGATTAGATGGAGGAGGGGAAAGGGGTGCGGCCGCCGGAGGGGGAGACGGCTGCGGTGGCGCCGCCATGGACGACGGCGAGAAGCTTGCCGGCGTTGGCCAAACAAGCGCTACAATGAACCATTTTTGGATTGGAAATCACTGGGATGAAGCGGGGACAAAGGCGAACTTGGTAGGGTACATTTCTCGGGCGGAGGATATCCTGTGCGGGGTTCGCCATGGCCGGCGGTGGAGAGAGCTTGCTGGCGCACTGGAAAACGGTCCTAGCGGCCACGGCTCACCAAATGGGAGGCACCGAGAGAGAGAGAAACAAGGCGATCTTGCCTAGGTCTTTAGCGCGGCCGGAAAAGAACCCGAGTGGCACCCGCCATGGCCGGCCACGGAGAGGCTCGTCGGAGCTCGCGGACATGGCCCTAGAGGCCACCAAACAAGAAATTGAAAGCATGGGGAGGAAGAGGAGAGCGAGGCGAAGCTCACCGAGTAGAAAAATGGGGTCGAGGTGGCTTGGGGACGATGACCGACGCGGTGCGGCGGACGGCTCTTCGGTGGGTTGCCGCTACAGTTCTCCGGGTGCTCAAGCGAGTGGGAGCGAGGGAAAACTGGAGAAGGGAAAGGCGTAGACGGGTCGTGCTCCCCTTTTGAAGGACCCGAGGTGGGGGAGACGCTCCCATGAAGCGGAGAACGTGGGCGCGGGGCGAACGACGATTGTGGCTCGACCGAACAGAGGCGGCTGGAGGTTGGGGAAGGGCACCGACAAGTGGGCCTAGCGCGTCAGCGGCAGAGGGAAGGGGCAACGGTTGCCCACGCTGACTGGGCCGGCCCAGCAAGGAAAGAAGGGAGGAGGGGAAAGGAAAGGCGCGCGGGCCAAGGGGAAAATGGGCCAACGGGCCGAATAAGAAGGAGGTGAAGGAGAGTGAAAAGAATTCCCTTTTCATTTTCCAATTCAATTTTCCAAATACATTTTCAACTAATTTTCAATTCCTTTTGGCATTTGGATAAAACCACTCATAACATAAAACAAAATGCAGCAGCATGGGTGTATCAACAAGTTGCTAACCTTATGATTAATTTTAATTTCACAAAATTTATTATTTCCTACATTTGAATGCACACTTAAATACATAAATAAATCATATTTAGCTATTTTGAAATAATGAAAAATTTAGGATGTTACATTACTAGATCCATAGACAAAGCAACAGATACAGCCGAGATGTGCAGAGACAGGTCAAATCATTGGCAGCCAAGAGGATGGGCTGTGCACCAACGGCCGTAAGGGATAGGACCACACACCAGCGCCCAAGAGGGAAGTTGCCACATGCCACTAGTTTTGTGGGAGGGACCATGAGCCACCAGGAACGAGGTTGGAGCACATGTGGTGCTAGGAGCAAGGAAGGGGCTGCCCGCCGTTGGGTGGGAGGTGGATCAAGAGAGGAGGCAGCAGAGAGAGAGAGGAGAGGGAGCGTAGATATGAGGTGAAAGGAAAGGTAGCGTGTAGGCATGAGGTGGGAGAGAAAGGGAGAAACCCTATTGGGCCGACTACGAGCCTTGGTCTTATTAAAAGATTAAGTGGCCCACCTCTGTAATTTTATTCTAGGAGGCGCACATTCCTTAGCTGTCTCCGTTGGTGAAGCGATCGTATCTGTAAATCAATCTTGAGACATGCTTATTCCTTTGTTGTCCCGGTAAATAAAGTAGCTCTCTAGAAATCATAAGGTGTTTATGAGGCAGGGACATTTTTTAACCATCTTTGTTAATAAAGCGAGGTATCTCCTAAAATCAATTTAGTAGTAGTGGGCTAATCATGGCTTTGAATGGTAAAACATCTTTTGCATAGAGCATCTACAAAAGCCTCTTAAAACAATTTCTTTTGAAAATAGGAAAAAGGCTCTCCAGTAGTTTTTGTAAAACAAATCCCTAAAGATAAATACTTGGTAAATCCTTCCCTCGACTCACTGATATGCCCCATATCTTCTAGTCTTGCTATGCGCCCAGGCACCCCTCTCCTATAGTTTCTCACGGTTCCCCCCTTCCATCTAAATTTCAAGTTTTAGGAAGCTAAGGGCACGTACAACCCACAAACAAAGGGTCAGCTAAAAAGACAGATCATACAACGAATAGACTGTTTCACTGTCTGCCAGCTATTTAATGTTCTATTTATAGCCAAGATAAATCATGAACACTATTTTGTACCATTGTGTTGCTATTTGACATAAAACAAACAAGCTTCAATCATCAATACTATTTTGTATACCATTGTGTTGCTATTTGATAGAAAAATAAATAAGCTTAAATAAGATGAACACCATTGCAAATATAAATAACATATTTTAACTTTGTGTTACTTGTCTTTGAAAAGATCCAATGCACTCTAACGATGGCACACTTGTACATGCCCCAAGTGGAGAAGGGCAAAAATAGAGCTCAATAATCATTTTATTTACTTGGCATAATCTTTAATGTACCCAATGATTTTTAAAAAGCTTCCGGAGATGCTCTTGTAAAGTTATTACTAAGTGATCGTATTTGCCCATGAACTCGTAGCCACTAAGAGTATCTTCAATAATTCTTCAATAATGTGTCAAAGGTCTTGTTTTTTCTACTAGCAGCCAAACCAGTTGGGAGGAAAAAAACACATGTACTCGAACAATTCCCAAGTTTGGTTTGAAAATTCAAAATTTTGTTACATCTTCTTTTCTTAAACTATCGAGAGTCACTACACCACAGCCTCAGAACAATGTCGGACGGTCTATCGGAATAAGTCTTTTTACCATCAGATAGTCCGTCGATATAGAGATATAGCCTCAGACCTGGTCAGTCGGTGTAAGCCTACCGACAGACTACCCTTTTACTAATAGACAACCTACCTACTATTTACCTTTTATGCCGACAGTCCATGCAATGCTATACATGTATTTTACCGACAGATTCTCCAACAGGAATTTTAAAACTAATTAAAAAATAAATCCAATGTAGCAGAATCATTACATATTAAATATGAGTTTGACTAATTGAAGATCCATCATACCACATTCATGAAACAAATTTAGTCCCCAAATACATGGATCTCCATATGACATGCATATAGGTGTCTTGCACGTTTGCACCAAGTCATAAACACAATTACATACATGGCAGCATATCCAATTTGCACCAAGTTATAAAACATACATGGGAGCATATTAGATTGTTTGCAGTACACAATCACTTTGACAGACTTAGCAACCAAAAGGAGATGCATGGATCTAACAGCAGGTTCGAGTCAAGTCCACAAGTTCTTCCAACGAGTCAAGTCCACTAGTTCCCTTGCATGCTGCCAGTGAACGCCGTCGCTGACTCCTAAGGCTGCTCACTACCATGGTGCTAACAACTCCAGTCAAGGATTTAGCCAACTGTACCTAGGGGCTAGCCAAGTTGCTAGGGAACGTGCGTGGTACGCTATGCTACCATGCAAACAAATGAATATGATCTTCTGTATATAGATAATCATAGATTATACTTCCCGACACACAATGCGACAAATGATGAAAAACATGTGTATTAAAGGTAGTCGACGTTGAGAGAGTAGTCATACACCTAGCGTAGTGCACATCAGCACCACCTTAACAATGTGATGGAGGGTGCTAGCACTTAGAGTCATGTATAGTTTGGATGGATTGCAGCATGCGGCACCACAAGGCAGAGGTAGAGGCTACCGTTCCGAGCGAGCATGTTGGTTAGTAGGACGCACTTGCAGAGCTACATGGAGGCCAAAGTGAGTCATGGCCCTCCCTTGGCAATTGATTTTTCTTAATGATGTTTATGGTTAATGCTTAGGAAATCTAAGAGATCTGCAAATTAGAGATAACTTGAATATTGTTGGCCCTTCTTGAATGCCCTTCAAGCTCTGCCACTAAGCAAGAGCATGCACGGACACTTGGGGTGGTGGCCAAAAACAAACCTAAGTAACCCTAGGGTTAATCACATCTACATGAGCAAAGGGTTATACATATATATAGAGCCCTAGCCAATGATGGGCCAAAACCAACAGGCTCAACTTAGGTAGCAGCGACGAAGCATGGCCCCACTACTATAGATTGAGCTATTCCAGCCACCATCATCACCACCGATTACTACTTAACCGGCTGTGTTACAGTTTGGACGCCAGTTGAATGTATGTGTTACCTAGTGTTGACAGTAGTTATCATTTATCATGAACCGTCAATTTAACTTGAATAAATACATAAAAGGGATCATCAACATAGACTTAGGGGTTTAAACTGACAATTTCTACGAGTTTTGGTGAATTTGTGTTTTTAGCAGGGTTATTCCAGAAAACTAGCAAGAGGGATCAAAATGTCAAATAAAAATATCTTTTCCCGCGATGAAAACTACTCCTGAAGGTTCCAGAAGGATCAGGAAGACACCATACTACGGAGGAGCCCGAATGGCTGCCAGGTGGGGCCGGCCAGCCCCACCTGCAGGCCGCTTGACCTCTCCTGGTCCCACCTATCAGCTAGTTTCGTATGTTGCTTTCCCACCGCCTCCTAGGATGCATCTACGTCATTCCTTAAGTTAGTTTGATCCAAGGGCTCACGTTGCACCCTTAGGGCTATATAACCAGGCCCTGCCCCTATAGAGGACATCTGCCATAAGTTAAGAGAAGACCAGAAATTAGGGTTTCTAGAGAGAAAAGAGAGAGAGCTCTAGTTTTTTAAGTTCTAGTATAGGCTATCTAGCAAGGTTCAAGTAGAGTTTGGACTATTGCTCAGGATTCTAGATCTGTTGTCTGGAGACTGGTATTAGCCATTGTATCTCTTTATTCATGACTTTGTGCTACTTTAATATTATGTTGCTATTTACTATGTTCCTAGTTTGATCTAGTTTATTGCTTGATATAGTTATGATTGATAATGAATTTATGCATATGTTCGCAAAGCGCTTAATTCCGTACTCGAGTGAGTTAAGTGGTCGACATTATGTAAGCATGGTGCTTAGATATTGTTTGTCTGTGGATGCACTCTACACTCTAGGTCATGTGGTAGATCGCGAATGTGACACTCCCGTTGAGTCCTTTGTAGTCCACTCCCCGTATGTAGAACAAGTAGAACCTAGTTACAAAGGAAGGGCGAGCTCTGTTCTCAAACTTTTCTAAGTAATGTTACTTATGCATAGATCCAAAGTTAGTTATACTATAGATGAGAGTATATATGCTTGAGTGTACAAAAGACTTAGTAATTAGGAATGACATAGGAATCTTTTATTCTTAACGAATCTCCTGCTTAGCCATACTACATTTGTGAGTCTCTATTTCTATCTCTAGAACACCATTATTACCTTATATTTATTATTTATTTATCACTTGACTTAGCCCTACTAAAGCATAAGAGTGGTTTCTTTCATAAGTATACACATTGTTAATATCTCTATGCCAACTCAACCCCATAGCTCTTCCCTATGGATTAAATATAAATAACGATACTCGGTATACTCCCGGGTGAAATGCTACAATGGTATATTATTTGTACGCTTACGGATATCTTTTCTATGTATAATTTACAAGTGTTCTTATAATTACCAACAATGCATTTCTGGCATCATACTAGGGATGACAACTTAGTAAAGAGTGATGCTAAGAAATATCAACAAGCATTTCTGGTGCTGTTGCCAAGGAAGAGCAACATGGCAAAAGAGAATTGACAAATAAATACTATTGATAAAACCATAAACCTTTGCTTTAGCAGGCATAGCCTTGTTTGTCTATGTTCATATTTTATATAGGGTAAGTGCAGGATTGGTTGTGATTCAACTTTCATCAATCAGAATCAACCAAATCAAGAGGAAGCTCAACACCAGTTTCTAAAGCTATAGTTGACAAGACTCTATGTGAGTTTTCTGCTCAAGCACTGAGAACATTCGTACTAGATGTTGACGGTCCTTAAGTACCAAATATAGTTATTAAATAAATAAAGAAAAGGATCCAAATGCAACCAACACCTAGACTTAGGGTTTTATCTGACAGAATTCCACGAGTTTTGGTGTTTGTCTGTTTCTGCAGGGGGTTATCAGAAAATACGGAGGAAAGGCCCACACGTCGGGTTTACATAGAGATAATAACGTGTTCACCGATTTTCTATCATCTAGAAGACTCCAGAAGCCACGAGATCGAACGGGAGGCTGAACGGGCCCGGAGGCAGGGCGCCCGCCCTGCCCCCTAGGGCGGCCGCCCTGGCCTGAGAGCCAATCGGGCTCCGTCTCACGGATTATGCTCCACCGACCTAAGGGATCAAGGAAAACCGTGCGATTAATGTCGGTTTGATCCGACGGCCCACGTTCACTTGAGGGGGCTATATAAGGAGGACCCCTGGCCCCTGGAGGAGGCACTCCCTCATTCTCATTCTTCAAACCCTAATCTCAGGAGGAGAGTCTCGGATCAAGCCCTAGAGCCACCACATCAACTAGATCTCTAGTATAGCATAGCTACATAGGATTAGAACTAGAAGGAGTCAATCTTCGATTGGTTTCCGGATCTGTCAAGAGGATTCTTGGTAATTCCTTTACTGTTCTTCATTGTTCATCTTTGTTCTTCAATATTATGAATACAACTTTGTTCTATTTCAATATATTGATTATGACTATGCTCTACTTGTTATTATTTGCGATTATATTGTTCTTAGTTTATCGTAGTTATACGCTTGGCTTAGTTAGATTGGAATTATATACATGTTTAGGATCGTATAGCGTTTATCCATCGGATCCATGGGTAAATGATAAATATTGTGTAGGCGTGGTGCTTAGACCATATTTATCTGCGATTGCACCTTATATGCCGGATCGTGGGGTGGTCCGCGATGGTGACAGCTTCGTTGGTTCTTATATAGTCCCCCTCCCGTGTGTAAGGCAGGCAGAGCAACATTATTACGGGGGAGTGATTGCTATGTTTCTCATCTTCCTTGATAATATCACTATGCATGGGCGTAGTCCTTTCTCGCAATGATTGCCAAGTGTACTTGCACTAACTATGATATGCTAGACTTTATAGTTAAGAATAACTTAGGAAATATCCTTGTAATTCATCCTAATACCATGCTAATGACTTGCTAGAATATCTATTGAGGTGCTTATCATTATTATATGTGGCTAGCTGATCAGATTAATTATCTTTGTCACCATTCATACTTTATCCATATTTTATGTGACACTTACCCCTGTATGCAAGAGATAGATGAATGCTCTCACTTATACATGCAATGATTGATACTCATTCCTATATTCCATTCCATAATCAACATTGATGTTAGTAATCCCTTCCCAGTGGTAAAAATATAAATAACGATACCTGGAATACTTCCCGGTTAAAATGCTACATCGGTATTAATCTGTGCGCTTGCAGATCTTATTTATTATTTATTTAGAAGAGCAGTTGCATATTTCAATACCGCGTCTCTCATGTCATGCTGGGGATGACAACTTGGCTTAAGTGGCATGAGGGATAGGTTCGGCATTTTTGGCGCCGTTATCAGAATTAGAAAACTAAGTCTACTTTTGGTAATGACGTTAAGAATGCCCAACAAGCATTTTTGGCGCCGTTGCCGGGGAAGGTTGATTTACTAACAAAGAATGAATATGGAATTTGAGTCATCATTCGCATCATTAAGTGATTGAGATCATCAATTCTCCCATACAGATTTACCCCTGTATTTTTCCATTCTTATTGTTTTGCAGGGTGATGTATGAATAGAGGACATCTTCCAGAAAATTTTGTTGACAACCCCGAAGCATTAATCAGAGGGGCAAGAGCCAAGCTCAAGAAGTCAACACTTCGACGCAACACTTCATCCAATTCAGAAGACCGCTGAAGTTTCATCCGGAATTTGTCAACAGAGTTCGCAGCCATGGCGAACAAGACGATCCGCGAGTTCTCAGCTCCCACTACGGACAACATCCGCACTGGACCTGCCGCGGCCATCGACAAGAACTTTGAGCTCAAGCCAGGGCTCATCAACATGGTACAAGCCAACCAGTTTTGTGGGAAGCCGCACGAAGATGCAAGTGCTCATCTCCAACACTTCCTAAACACTTCCTAGAGATTTGCAGCACATTCACTTTATTAGATGTTCCCAGAGACGCCATACTACTTCGCCTTTTCCCATTCTCACTATTGGGGAGAGCGAAGTAGTGGTTCTACGCGACGAAGGATAAGAACACTACGTGGGCACTCTACTCTACGAACTTTCTGGCTAAGTTCTTTCCCATGGGCAAGACCAATGCTCTCCGTGGGAAGATTACAAGTTTTCAGCAATAACATGATGAATCCGTTCCAGAAGCATGGGAGCGCTTTCAAGATTACATTCTAGAATGTCCCCATCATGGAATGGAAAGCTGCTTACTTATGCAGACTTTCTATCATGGGCTCATCACTAGTGCTCGTGAGACCATGGATGCTGCAGCTGGAGGCGCATTTCTATCACTCACCATACCACAAGCTACAGCCCTTGTGGAGAAGATGGCGTCCAATCAAGGTTGGAACGAAGAGAGGACTCAAACACGCAAGAAGGGTGGAGGTATGCACCAGCTCAAGGAGGTAGACATGCTGTCTGCAAAGTTAGACCTACTCATGAAAAAGCTCGATGACAAAGCTGGAGACAAAAGAGAAGTCATGAACGTCTACGACTCTCACATGACTTGTGAGGAATGTGGAGATACTGGACACTTAGGCAATCACTGCCCTGAGATGCTTGAGGATGCAAGGTACATCAACAACAACAACAACTACAACCGTCCTCAACAAAATCAAGGTTGGAATCAACAGAGGCCTAACTACTCAGGTAACTACTCAGGTAATTATCAAGGTAATAACTCTTACAACAACAATAATAATTTTCCACCCCTGAGAGAGTTAGTGTCTAATCAAGGAAAGCTAATGGATAACTTGTCTAAGAAATTGGCATCCAATGATAAAATACTAGAAAACATAAATAATAGAATGGATAATTTCTCTACTGCCATCAAAAACCAAATTAGCTTTAATAAAATGATTGAATCTTAGTTAAATCAAATAGCTGCTGCTGTTCCTGCTACTAACCCCGGTATACCATCACAACCGGAAGGATTAGAATCTACAAATCTTGTAGACATGTTTGATGCAGGTAACTATTGGAGTAATCCCGCTGTCGGAGTTGAAAGGATCAAGATGCCCAAGAGGGGGGGTGAATTGGGCTTTTCTAAAAATTAATTGCAAGAATTAAATCCTACAAGCCGGAATTCACCCCTAGTGCCTACTTGTGTTCCTAGAGAGTCTACCAATAAAAAGTTTTGCACCCTAGTTTCCAATCCTAGTCTAGCATGGCAATTCTAGGAATGTAAAACAAGCAATGAAAGTAAATACGAGAAAGTAATTGCTTGAATGTAAAGGGGCAAGGAACACGGCGATGTTTTTCCGAGGTATCGGAGAGTCGCCACTCCCCACTAGTCCTCGTTGGAGCACCCGCGCAAGGGTGTCGCTCCCCCTTGATCCGCACAAGGATCAAGTGCTCTCTACGGGTTGATTCTTCGACACTCCGTCGCGGCAAATCACCCAAAACCGCCCACAACTTGAGTTGGGTCATCCACAAGCTCCGCCGGATGATCACCAAACTCCCAATCACCACCAAGCCGTCTAGGTGATGGCGATCACCAAGAGTAACAAGCTAGAACTCTCACTTGACCACAACGAGCCCAAATGAGGAGATGGATGCACACTTGCTACTCTCTAATCACTAGTGAGGAAACTCAAACTTTGATTCTCAAATCTCTATCCTCACTAGAGCTCTTGCACTCCCTTGCACTCTAAAGGGTTTTCTCAGATGTTTGAATGAGTAAGAGACCTCTAAAAGAGGTGGAGGGGTTGTATTTATACACCCCTCAAAGAAAACGAACCGTTACTTTCTGACACGGGCTGACCGGACGCACCGGTCGAACTGACCGGACGCGCCGGTCGCCCGTAACGGTCAAAATGCGATTTTGAACTGAACCACCGGACGCGCCGGTCAGGGGTGACCGGACGCGTCCGATCGTGCAAGGGTGCTTACTGTACTCGCACCGGACGCGAGGCCGCGTCCGACGGCTGATGACCGGACGTGTCCGGTCCTCTCTGGACCTTACTGGACTGTGACCGGACGCGCCGATCACAGCCAGGTCGCGTCCGACGGGCGTTCCCTAAAAGTGACACGTGTCAGCCACTGACCACCGCGTCCGGTCCTCGCAAGGACCGCGTCCGGTGGTCAAGGCCGAAACCCTAGCGCGGTGACGTACTGACCGGACGCGTCCGGTGCTCCCGAAGACCGCGTCCGGTCACTGGAAAACAGCCGAAACTGTCCGAAACGCGTCGCAACTTCAACCAAGTTGCTTCCAACTGAACTTTGAGCTATTCTAGGGTTGCCTAGCACCAAGTTTAACAAGTGTGCACCACACCTAAACATAGGACTCGCCTAGGTCAAGCTACCCATTCATGCCCCCCTTTATAGTACGGCCAAAAGAGAAAAACGAAGATCCTAACGACTATTCCGAATGTGTCTCAACACCTCGACATCCGGAACTAACCGTCCTTAATCTTGACGTCACTCTTTTGAAAACCAAAACGATTTCCATCAAGGGACACGAATACCACAGTGCTCAAAGCAGTTAACACCTCCATGACCTAACTTACCAATGTTTCTGTAAAACACACGTTAGTCATGGTAATAAAGTGTTGTCATTAATTGCCGAAACCAAACTTTGGGGCCTAGATGCTTTCAATCTCCCCCTTTTTGGTGATTGATGACAACACTAAGTTTCAAAAGATTAGAGTGAAGGTTTTCGAGCATGCTTGGTTCACATAAGCAAAAGACAATAAGCATAAAGGGTTAGGAATTGCTTATGTGCTCCAAGCCAAAAGAGTGTACTTCATAAGATAAGACAAAAAGCGTTAGTACACATAAATATATAGCTCATAAGTAATCGGAGTAAGGCACGGAAGCACAACCTTAGAGCTATAGCTAAAACGGTGACATATATTAATCACTGAGACGGATAACACATTAAGACTCAAAGTTTACGACTCGACGACAATGTCACACGAATGCAATGCTAAAAAGTAAACAAGATATGCATGAAAGTAGCACACAAAGAACGAAAACCCACTAACAAACTCCCCCTGAAACTACTCTCTCTCCCCCTTTGGCATCAAGCGCCAAAAAACTAATCTAATCTGACGGGGGGACAGACGGAGTCGTGTCGGGTGCCGAGGTGCGCGGAGTGATCACGAAGTGAAGCGAATCGCCCTCGGAGTCTGAGCTATCTGGCTGACCCTCTGAAGAAGCACGTGGCTGCGAAGCGGTCTGGGTCTGAGCAGGAACAGGCACTGACTGTGTAGCAACAAGTGGATCTGTCTGAGTAACCTGAGCCTGAAGTGCGCCAGTAGCTGGGGGATCTGTCGAGGCAACTGAAGAAGGGAGGGTCTCTGTAGTCCCGGTCCCTGTCACTGGTGGAACGACTGCCTCGGGAGCTGACAACCCTGACGAAGTGTGAAACGTAGTAGTGTGCGAGGGTGTCGGCTGACCAGTCAACTCGATGTAGGTGGCACTGAAATCACCAATAGGTGTGCCTGTCAGAAGATGCGGGCGAGGCTGGTCTGACGGTGTAAACCCCGTATGTATAGGAGTGAAGCTCGGGGACTGAAAAGACTGGGGAACCTGCTGCTGTGGAGATGTAAACTGGAAGCTCGGCTGTCCCTGACTCGACGGACCACTGGAATGCAAAGCCGGAGCCATGATAGATGCAGGCGGAGGAACCCCAACTGTGATGAGATGGCGCAGGAGATCCATGTACTGCTGCTGACTCTGTCTCTGCATCTCAACCTGTTGCCTCTGGATCTCAAGCTGCTGTCTCTGAAACTCGTCCTGGCGAGCCTGAATCTGTGCTAGTGCTGCAGCTGTATCCTGTGCCTGGCGCTGTATCTGCTGCTGCTGCTGCTCCTGAGCCTGGGTCAACCTCTCAAGGATAGCCACCATGGCTGGGTCTGAGCAGGAGGCTGAGCCAGATCCACCGGCCTCGTGGTCGTGAGACCGAGGAGACCGGTACCTGGGGATGGGCTGGTAGTCCTTATCAGTGCTGTCTGAAGTGACATCCTCAGGTATGTCAGCAGTCTAAGTCTCAAGGTCTGCGAGCTCTGCCTCGGCAAGCTCGTCAACTCTGGCGTCCTGCTCAGCTGCTGTCTCAGGAACGTCTGGGCGCTCACGCTGTCCTGGCGCTGGGGCCTGATCTCTAGTAACAGAGGCCCAAAGCTGTCTGATATCATAATCAGGGAAAGCTGTAGTAGTGTTAGCAATCTCCGCCCTGATCTCTGGTGGCATCTGGATAGCAGATCTGATGATAAAACAAATCCAGTGGGCATAGGGAAGCTGACGGTTATCCTTGAAGCCCTCAGCAATGGTGTCCTCCATCTCACTGAGGATAAGATCCCAGATGTCAAACTGTCGCTGTGAAAGGAGGTGGTGAACAACCCAAAGCTGCATCCTCGTCAGTCCCTCTCTGTAGCCGAGTCTAGGAAGTAAAGTGCGTCTGAGTATAGCATCCAAGACCCTGGCAAGTGGCGTCAGGCTGGCAGGCGTACGACGTGACCCTTCGCCAAAAGGCTCGCGAAAGCAGGGTTGAACCAGGTCGGTGGGTGGCACTGAACCGCCGTGAGGGCGTCTGGGAGGTGGAGTCTGACCATAGCACAACTGATGGATCCTCGTGTCAGAAGCTGGAAGTCTGAGGATCTCTCGGGCTCTGGAGTTGTAGAGTCTGTGATCGCGGCCTCTGAATGCAAAGTGAATAAACTCATGGGCAGGATCAATCCACAGTGAAGCATAGAACTCTCTGACCCATGTGCCGCAGTAAGCACATGTTCGTCCAAGAAGATCTGATAAGCCGGGCATATAGGACAGGTGCAGACGGAGCTGCTCTCCCACAACATCAACCAATGCCTCTAGTCGACACACCCTCTGAGGTCTGAAAGCAATGCCACTGTCAACTAGGGCCCTGTAGAAATCCTCCTGAAGTGGGGTATAGAAACCCTCTGAAGCTCTGGAATCTCTGACAGGTGGAAACCATCGGCTGACCTCCACGAACCTCAATCCCTGCACCTGACGTGCTGAAGCACCCCTCAGGTCTAAGTGCTCGACCGGGGGTGACCCTCTAACTCTGGGAGGAGGTCGTGCTCCACGACGCTGGCCCTCTGGCCTAGGTGTCACCTGAGAACGAGCACGTGTGGAGCGGCGACGTGGTGGAGACTGAGCTGCCTGCTCCTCTGTATCCTCAGTGGCCTGTGGAGCCTCAGTAGCCTGGGTAGACTCAGTAGCGTGTGTAGCCTCTGTAGCCTGTGTCTGCTCTGAGGGTGGATCTACTGACATCTGCTCTGTAGCTCTAGTATCCTCAGAACCCTCAGTGGCCTCAGTGCCGAGCTATCGACCTTCAAGGTGAAAGCGACGCTCGCCTATGTGTATGCCACTGCGTCTGCCACCTCTCTCTGCCTGCTCTGCAGCGTCTGCCACGGCCTGAGCAACCTCTGCTTCTGAAAGTGTCTTCCTCTTCTTCCTGGCTGCAATCTTGATGCGCTTACCACGCGCAATCTCATCACGGCGGGGAGGACTGTTGTCCCCGTCACCAGGAGCACCACCAGCGTTCTTGCAACGCACCATGCTGATCGACTGCCTGAAAACCTCTGTGAGATGATGAACTGACACTCGAGAGGCTTGGCCTCAATCCGTATCCGCAGGCTTGGCCTCGGATTTAGCGAACAGATCTGACCTTGACACACCGACTGACTCGCTGCACGTATGGAATAGAGAGGTATACTATAAGCACGTATATAACTAAAGATACGAAACCCTAGATAGCAAGCATGTGAGATACGAAGTGAAACGTGACGCGAAACTACCTCGGATCGACGAGACGACGGTGAAAGGACGCGGTGACCTAGGTCGCGAGAACCCCCGAGATCGGCGATCGAGCTCTGAAACGACCGAGCGAGATAGTCAAGAGATGAAATCGGTCAAGGTTAGCCCTAACGACGAAAAGGAATTGACGTGAACGAAAAACCGAACGTGGCGATACCTCGAGCGAGGGTTAGGGCAAACCCGTAGAAACCCTAGGTTAGGGTTTGGGTGATACCCTAGAAAGCTTGGGCACGGGTGGAGAATGAGGAGCTCGGGCGCACGGGGGTGAGCTGGTGGCTGCAGTGGAGCTCACGGCGGTGGATGGTGGCCGGCGGCGAGGTGGGATGCACGGGCGCGGCGGATTCGTTCGGCGGCGCACGGCAGCGGCGCGAGCTCGCTCGGCTGCAGGTGGCGCGCGAGCAGAGGGGCAGCGGGGCGCGGCGCGGCAGGGAGGCGCGAGCAGGGGGGCGAGCGGGTGCGGCGCAGCGCGGTGGGGACTCGCCGGCGGAGGAAGGACGGCGAATCGGCGAGTAACTCGTGCGGCGGCGGTGGATTTCGGCGGATGAGGAAAAAGACGATTGAAACCGAAGGGTTATATGAGGGGCTGAGATCCGCTCGACACGCTATCACCGGACGCGGTGGTCATTGTGACCGGACGCGGTGGTGCAGCGTCCGGTCACACTCCAGTAAGCGCCTGGAGTGACCGGACGCGTCCGGTGTGGACTGACCGGACGTGGTCAGAGTCCGGTCGCTGAGAGCTCGGGAATTCATCGCGGAGCACCGGACGCGGTGGTGGTAGCCGGGACCGGACGCGGTGGTCGTCAGAGGCGCGTCCGGTGCAGCGTCCGGTGCCAAGGTCTGGAATTGGTCATCTGGATGACCGGACGCGCTGGTGGACGCCGGGACCGGACGCGGTGGTGAAGCATCACTACGTCCGGTGCAGCGTCCGGTCCAGCGTCCGGTCGCTGTTCTTCGCCATTCTTCGTTCCGAACTTCGACGCGACTTCTCCCAATCAAGTTCCAATTCAAAGAGACACAAATAAACACCAATTGGAACCTGATATGAGTGACCTCACTCAAACCCTCAAATTTTTCAAAATATTTTGCCTTAGGCTAGTATAATTTTTACGAAATTAGGCAATAAACACCCAAGGAGCAACGTATGGCGATGCAATAGAGTTTTTGGACCTTTAGGAGCGTCAAAAAGCTCTCTCTATCCATGGACGAACACAGAGGTTGCTCAAAGCTAAACCGAAAAAGAAACGACAAACAAACAACCATGCATATGCAATGCAATACAAGAAAGTAAAGCTAGGTTGCTTGTCAAGTTTGATCCACGGTTAGGCTTCTTCACTCCTCCGAAGGAGGGTTATCGTAACCGTGTTAGCCAAGCCCTAAATGCATTGCGATAAAATAAACGTGACATATAATACAATGCAATGCAAGGGACAACACCCGCTCATCTTTTAAAATTACTTGAATCAAGCACATTAAGTTCACTGCTTAGCCTACAAAAGGTAGCCTCATCCAAAGGTTTAGTGAAGATATCCGCTAATTGATTTTCACTTCGTACACCTTCTAGTGATATGTCATTTTTAGCAACGTGATCTCTTAGAAAGTGATGGCGGATATCAATGTGCTTGGTGCGAGAGTGTTGTACCGGATTGTTAGCAATTTTAACGGCACTTTCATTGTCACATAAAAGTGGCACCTTTTCAAGAACAATTCCATAGTCTAGGAGGGTTTGTTTCATATATAAGATTTGTGCACAACAAGCCCCGCGGCAATGTATTCCGCCTCGGCGGTGGACAAAGCCACACTATTTTGCTTTTTAGATGACCAAGATACTAAGGATCTCCCAAGCAAATGGCACCCTCCGGATGTGCTTTTTCTATCAATTTTGCAACCGGCATAATCCGAGTCGGAATAGCCAACTAGTTGGAATCTAGCTCCTTTGGGATACCATAGACCAATGCTTGGGGTGTGCTTAAGATATCTTAGGATTCTTTTTATGGCACTTAAGTGAGGTTCTTTAGGGCACGCTTGAAAGCGAGCACACATGCACACACTAAACATGATATCGGGCCTAGATGCGGTAAGGTACAACAAGCTACCAATCATAGAACGGTAGAGAGTTTGATCAACCGGTTTACCTCCCTCATCTAGGTCGAGATGTCCATTTGATGGCATTGGGGTCTTGATTGGCTTGCATTCTTCCATCTTGAATCTTTTGAGAAGATCCTTGGTATACTTTTCTTGAGAGATGAAAATCCCTTCTCTCATTTGCTTGACTTGAAAACCAAGGAAGAATGTGAGCTCACCAATCATTGACATCTCGAACTCCTTCGACATCAATTCACCAAATTCCTTGCAATAATCTTCATTTGTTGACCCGAAGATGATATCATCTACATACACTTGACAAATGAAGATCTCCCCATTAAGCTTCTTGGTGAATAGTGTGGTGTCGACCTTCCCGATGGTGAAGCCCTTCTCAATGAGGAAGTCCCGGAGGCGCTCATACCACGCTCTAGGGGCTTGCTTGAGCCCATATAGCGCCTTAGACAACCTATAAACATGATTAGGATATCTAGGGTCTTCAAACCCAGGAGGTTGATTGACATAGACTAGTTCATTTATAAAGCCATTTAAGAATGCACTTTTCACATCCATTTGATATAGTTTCATATCATGATGTGATGCATATGCAAGGAGGATACGAATGGCTTCAAGTCTTGCCACGTGTGCAAAGGTCTCTCCAAAATCAAGGCCTTCAACTTGAGAGAACCCCTTTGCAACTAGTCTTACCTTGTTCCTCACTACTATGCCTTGGTCATCTTGCTTGTTTCGGAACACCCACTTGGTTCCAATGACTCTTGCACCTTTAGGATGCTCTTCAAGTGTCCATACTTGGTTGCGGGTGAAGTTGTTCAATTCTTCATGCATGGCATTCACCCAATCCGGATCTTGGAGAGCTTCTTCTACATTCTTAGGTTCAACACAAGAGACAAAAGAGTGATGTTCAACGAAAGAAGCTAGCTTTTGAGATCGAGTCATTACTCCCTTAGTAGGACTCCCTATGATGAGTTCTTGTGGATGAGCTTGAAGTAGAGGTGAGTTTCTTCTATCAACCACTTGAGGAGGTGGATTGGGAGCATCAACATCTTGTGCTTGTGCCTCGGCTTGTTCATGAGAGACATAAGTATCTTCATTTTCAACTCTCTCATTCTTGTCATCATCTTGAGGCACACGTGATGAAGATGGTGGATCAATGATTTGCACATCGTCTTCATCATCTTTTGGCTTGATGTCTCCCACGGGCATGTTCTTCATGGCCTCCCTCAAGGGTTCATCACCTACATCATCACAATTCTCAATTGCTCCTTGGGAGCCGTTAGATTCATCAAATTCCACATCATATGTTTCTTCAACCAAACCGGTGGCATGGTTAAATACTCTATATGCTTTGGACTTTGATGAGTAACCAACAAGAAAACCAATATCACAACGTCTTTGAAACTTCCCTAGGTGTTGACGCTTCTTGTAGATGTAGCATTTGCAACCAAACACCCGGAAGAATGAGACGTCCGGCTTCTTCCCATTAAGCAACTCATAGGGGGTCTTGCCAAGAAACTTTTGGAGGAAGAGGCGATTTGAAGCATAGCATGCGGTGTTGATTGCCTCGGCCCAAAACTTTTCCGGAGTGTTGTACTCATCTAACATTGTTCTTGCAAGGGTGATCAAAGTCTGGTTCTTTCTCTCAACTACACCATTTTGTTGAGGAGTGTAGGTAGAAGAAACTTCATGCTTGATTCCAATTTCATCACAATAAGCTTCAATGTTGGTGTTGTCAAACTCTTTGCCATTGTCACTTCTAATCTTCTTTATCTTGACTTCGAATTCATTTTGAGCTCTCTTTGCAAACTTCTTGAAGCAACTTGCCACTTTGGATTTGTCATGAAGGAAGAAAGTCCATGTATATCTTGAGTAGTCATCTACTATCACAAGACAATAGAGATTACCACCCAAGCTCTTGTATGTTGTAGGCCCAAACAAATCCATGTGTAGAAGTTCTAGCACTCTTGAGGTTGACATGAAAGCCTTGGTTGGATGAGTGTTTGCAACTTGTTTGCCCGCTTGACATGCACTACAAGGTTTGTCCTTTTCAAACTTCACATCCTTCAACCCTCTTACTAGTTCTTTCTTCAATAGCTTGTTGAGAGTGCTCATTCCAACATGTGCAAGCCTCCTATGCCAAAGCCAACCAAGTGAGGTCTTGGTGAACAAACATGTCATCAAATTTGCATCTTCGGAGGTGAAGTCAACAAGATAAAGATTGTTGTATCTAAAGCCTTTGAATATCACTTGCTTGTCATCTATCTTTGAAACTTCAACTTCATTTGGTGTGAACAAGCATTGGAAGCCAAGGTCACAAAGTTGCCCAACGGATAACAAGTTGAAACTCAATGAAGCAACATAGAGCACATTTGAGAGTGAGTGATCATTTGATATTGCAATCTTGCCTATACCCTTGACTTTGCTCTTTGAATTATCCCCAAATGTGATCTTCTCTTGGCATATCCCATTCTCTTCAATGGAGGTGAACATACGAGGATCACCGGTCATATGTTGAGTGCAACCACTATCAATAACCCAATGAGATCCACCGGTCTTGTAGTTCACCTACACACAAGAGATCAAGCTTTTTGTTTAGGGACCCAAACTTGAGAGGGGCCCTTGACTTTCTCAACTAGTGACTTGGCAACCCATATTTTCTTTGGCCTATTCTTGTTTGGGGGACCCAAAAACATGACTTTCATCTTTCCATTTGAATCTTTTCTTAGCATGTAATGAGCATTGAAGGCAAAGGGTCTAGCATGCTTGGGCAAGGGTTGTGGTGGTGGAGTTTTGCATTCATGAGCAAAGTGACCTTCTTAACCACACTCAACACATCTCTTTGGCTTGGGCTTTGACTTGCTTTGTTGTTGAGCTTTTGCTTTCTTCTCTTGATTTGCCAAGTACCCAATACCACTTCTATCCATCTTCATTACGGTGTTCATGAGGAGCTCACTTTGCAAATATTGGCCTCTTGTGAACTTGCTTAAACCGGTCTTGAGATGCTCTTTCTCTTGCTTGAGCTTTTTGTTCTCTTCAATGAGTGACTCATTTGTTGTTTGCTTCTCAAGAGCCATCAAACCTTTAAGCTTCTTGTTCTCATTTGTAAGCTTCTCATTCTCACACTTGATCTTGGCATAATCATCATGGTTGCATGACTCAACCACACTCTTGCCTTTGCTACTAGAACCTTGCTCAATGCTTTCAATGATCAAATCATCACATGATGTAGCTATATCACACTTAACAACATTGTTAGTAGCATCATGTGTCTCAAGAGCAAGTTCATTTGCAACCACAAGACTATCATAGTCAATTTTTAATGTGGTGTATTTGTCTTTTAGAGAGTTATGTCTAGTGATGAGCTCATCATGCTTCTTCTCAAGTTTATCATGTTGATCTTTAAGCTCTTTATTAGAGGTTTTGAGCTCTTTGAGAGTAGAAGACATAATTTCATTTTGATCTCTAAGCTCACCACTAGTCTTTTGAGCATTTTAAAGCTTAGATGAGAGTGATTCATTTTCATTTTGAAGATCATCATTTTCACTTCTTGTCCTTCTTATGATTTTAGTGTATTTGTTTAGCAATTTTACAAGTTCATCATAAGAAGGTGCATCAAATTCATCATCACTATCACTATCATCATCATCATCACTATCATGGTTTTGTACCTTTCGTTCACCCTTGGCCATAAGGCATAGGTGAGTAGTGGACGATGATGGTGAAGAAGGCGGTGAAGGTGGTGGTGAAGATGTCGGTGAAGATGATGGCCCCATCACAAATGCGGCAACCTTCTCTTTCTCATCATCGCTCTCATCTCCGGAGGAGTCACAAGATGATTCAATGTCGGTGAGCCAATCACCAACAATATATGCCTTTCCACCCTTCTTCTTCTTGTAGAACTCCTTCTTCTTGCCATCCTTCTTCTTGTATGGCTTGTTCTTCTTCTTCTCATCTTCTTCATCACTTGAATCATTTTTCTTGCCCTTGTTCTTGTTCTTGAACTTGTCTTTTGGTGGTCTAGGGCATTGATGAGCTAGGTGGCCAAGTTCACCACAATTGTAGCAATCCATCTCCGAGATGGGCTTTCTCTTGCTACTTGTGAAGAATTTCTTTTTCTTGCCATCGAACTTGATGCCACTCTTGTTTAGCTTCTTTAGCATCTTGGTGGTCTTTCTCACCATGAGTGCAAGTGATTCATCATCGATATCACTTTCACTTGAGCTTTCTTGCACGATCATGGCTTGGCCCTTCTTCTTCTTCTTGTCATGGCTAGCTTTGAAGGCCAAGTCTTTCTTCTTGGAAGATGATGAGCCCTCTTCCGGAGTGATGTGCATGTACATCTCATGAGCATTGATCTTCCCCAATACTTGTGTCGGTGTTGCGGTGGAGAGATCACTTTGATGAAGCACGGTGACAATGTGACCATACTTCTCAACGGGAAGCACACTCAAGATCCTCCTTGCAACATCCGATTGACTCATTTGAGTGAGTCCAAGAGCATTGAGGTCCTCTACAAGAACATTCAAGCGAGTGTACATGTCATTAGCACTTTCTTTTGGAAGCATCTCAAAAGAATTAATTTTCTTTAAAGCAATATGATAGCGTTCCTCATGCTCACTCTTAGTTCCCTCATGGAGAGCACAAAGATTCTCCCACAAATCATGAGCGTTCTTTGCATTACGCACACGATTGAAGATATCTTTGCCTAAGCCCCGGTAGAGTGCATTTTTGGCCTTTGCATTCCACCGGTCGTACTTCTCCTCGTCACCGGTGGGGTTTGCGGGATCCTTGATAGCGGGAAGCCCTTGGGTTGCGGCTCTAAGGCACCCGACATCTATGGCTTCGAGATACGCCTCCATGCGGATTTTCCAATATGGAAAATCATCCCCCTCAAAGGTGGGAGGTGGTCCTTCCCCGTTAGACATCTTGCTCTAGGCGGTAAAGCCTAAATTAGGAGCAACACGGCTCCGATACCAATTGAAAGGATCAAGATGCCCAAGAGGGGGGGGGGTGAATTGGGCTTTTCTAAAAATTAATTGCAAGAATTAAATCCTACAAGCCGGAATTCACCCCTAGTGCCTACTTGTGTTCCTAGAGAGTCTACCGATAAAAAGTTTTGCACCCTAGTTTCCAATCCTAGTCTAGCATGGCAATTCTAGGAATGTAAAACAAGCAATGAAAGTAAATACGAGAAAGTAATTGCTTGAATGTAAAGGGGCAAGGAACACGGCGATGTTTTTCCGAGGTATCGGAGAGTCGCCACTCCCCACTAGTCCTCGTTGGAGCACCCGCGCAAGGGTGTCGCTCCCCCTTGATCCGCGCAAGGATCAAGTGCTCTCTACGGGTTGATTCTTCGACACTCCGTCGCGGCGAATCACCCAAAACCGCTCACAACTTGAGTTGGGTCATCCACAAGCTCCGCCGGATGATCACCAAACTCCCAATCACCACCAAGCCGTCTAGGTGATGGCGATCACCAAGAGTAACAAGCTAGAACTCTCACTTGACCACAACGAGCCCAAATGAGGAGATGGATGCACACTTGCTACTCTCTAATCACTAGTGAGGAAACTCAAACTTTGATTCTCAAATCTCTATCCTCACTAGAGCTCTTGCACTCCCTTGCACTCTAAAGGGTTTTCTCAGATGTTTGAATGAGCAAGAGACCTCTAAAAGAGGTGGAGGGGTTGTATTTATACACCCCTCAAAGAAAACGAACCGTTACTTTCTGACACGGGCTGACCGGACGCGCCGGTCGAACTGACCGGACGCGCCGGTCGCCCGTAACGGTCAAAACGCGATTTTGAACTGAACCACCGGACGCGCCGGTCAGGGGTGACTGGACACGTCCGATCGTGCAAGGGTGCTTACTGTACTCGCACCGGACGCGAGGCCGCGTCCGATGGCTGATGACCGGACGCGTCCGGTCCTCTCTGGACCTTACTGGACTGTGACCGGACGCGCCGATCACAGCCAGGTCGCGTCCGACGGGCGTTCCCTAAAAGTGACACGTGTCAGCCACTGACCACCGCGTCCGGTCCTCGCGAGGACCGCGTCCGGTGGTCAAGGCCGAAACCCTAGCGCGGTGACGTACTGACCGGACGCGTCCGGTGCTCCCGAAGACCGCGTCCGGTCACTGAAAAACAGCCCGAAACTGTCCGAAACGCGTCGCAACTTCAACCAAGTTGCTTCCAACTGAACTTTGAGCTATTCTAGGGTTGCCTAGCGCCAAGTTTAACAAGTGTGCACCACACCTAAACATAGGACTCGCCTAGGTCAAGCTACCCATTCATGCCCCCCTTTATAGTACGGCCAAAAGAGAAAAACGAAGATCCTAACGACTATTCCGAATGTGTCTCAACACCTCGACATCCGGAACTAACCGTCCTTAATCTTGACGTCACTCTTTTGAAAACCGAAACGATTTCCATCAAGGGACACGAATACCACAGTGCTCAAAGCAGTTAACACCTCCATGACCTAACTTACCAATGTTTCTGCAAAACACACGTTAGTCATGGTAATAAAGTGTTGTCATTAATTGCCGAAACCAAACTTTGGGGCCTAGATGCTTTTAGGAGTACATAATGACCTTCTGCCAGTCAAGAGAGGCGATCCAGGACGCCCCGTCATCCCGATCTCCATCGGCATGGTGGACTTCCCAGAAGCACTCTGCGACTTTGGCTCCAGCGTCAACATTATGCCCAGGGTACTCTATGAAAAATTCTTTACATATCCTTTATCAGAAACAACTATGTGTTTGCAGCTTGCAGATCGGACACTAAGCTTTCCTAAAGGAATATTAAAGAACATGTGTGTCCGAGTTGGTACCTCGTATGCTCCAGCTGACTTTGTGGTGATAGAGACCGGGTCCGATGAGAGGTCACCAGTTATTCTGGGAAGGCCATTCCTGAACACCTCGGGAGCTGTCATCTACGCCAGCGCTGCGAAGATCAACTTCAACATCAAGGGGAGGAAGGAGACGTTTTCCTTCAAGAACAAGATTACACAAATCCCAGAGCAACCCCAACATGAACCAAGGAAGAGGACCAACAGGAGGATCAAGCAGAACAAGAACAACCAAGGATGGACCGAATCAGCTAAGATGGTCACTGCAGTTTAAGGAGGTCAAGATGGTCGACTCAAGTCACCCTTCCTGAACAAGAAGGACGACCCAGGTATGCCAAGCATTGAGTGCTCAATCAATGGATACTCCTTTCAGAAGGCGCTCTGCGACACTGGATCAGGCGTCAACATAATGGCCACAGTCACCTATCAGCTCTTGTACGGGACCATGCCCTTAAAACCAACATACACTCAGCTTCAGATGGCAGATCAGACATCCCGAAAGGTCGAAGGAATAGTAACTGATGTCCTTGTTAAAATTAACGATCATTTTGTCCATACAGACTTTCAGGTCATTGACATGGGAGACGATGAGTACGATCCACCCATCATCCTAGGAAGACCGTTCCTAGGCACCGTCAAAGCAATCATCTACATTGGAACCGGAGAAGTCCATATGCATTTCCCCTCTGAGAAGGTACGCTGCTACTTTAATGACCCTAACTATATAGTTGAAGATTCTAAGCAGGTCAGGATAAGAAGAAGGCGACGTAACCGTAACCAAAGGAGGCAAACCATCAAGGGCGTATGGGCAGACTATGAAGGAGAGGTCATAAGGCCCGAGGATACACAACAGGAGACCGAAGCACCAAGTCGGGTATGGAAGGCGAAGACAGTTACACAAGAAGAGAAGGCGCTGCCGGAACCACCGTCTACGCCACCCAAATCCCAGGATAACTAAGAAGAAAAGAAGTCCTGTTCGGAGGACTTAAAAACACCGAACGCCATGCCAAGAGGTAAACTTGGTAGTTATCATTTTCCCTTTAATTATTGCTCAGTTAATCGTGTTCATTCTGTCTAAAAAAATGTTGAAAACAGTAAGCCCCATGTGAGTATGCGAGTGGCATAAAACCCATAAGTACATTCACTGTGGTGGCATAAAAAATAATAATAATAATATATTTTTTCTGTTCTATAAAAATGAAAATAAAAATAGAGAGTGACATTTATCAAGAAAGCTCAAACATGATAAAGGCTAGATATTTATGCTAACGCTTAATCAAGTTTCACGAAGCTTTGTTGTCTATTTGAGCTCCACAGAATTCAGGAAGACTAGCAGACGGAGGATATCCTAATCGTTGTCAGGGTGCTGCCGACATTCAAATACACCTCTGCACCTGCTAGCTACATTAGAAGAAATTACGTCAAGATCCAGCTTGGGGGAGAGCACCCCCATTTATCCCGATAAGTATTTTTATCTACATTTATACCTATGCTTTATTAAAATAAAAAGATGCATAATCATGAAAACCCAAATAAATATTTTGTGTTTATATATTTGCTTAGTTTAATAAATAAATAAAGTAGCTATGCTAAACTGAATCTTGAAAATAAAACTCTAGCATGGATATGATGAATAGTTGCTCTGCCTAATTTTCAAATTTGTTCTCTCTCTAGTTTAGACATAACTGTTATAATTTAAAACTGGCTCTAAACCTGAACTAGTGGGAAGAGAACTTGATCTGAAGTCTAAGTTGTTAACGGATATGATATGGGAAGGTTGAGCTGCTGTTTATCTGTTCCTAGAGATGCTAGAATTCTGAAGAATTTTATCTTTGAAAATCTTTAAAATGTTGCATGATGAGTTCTTGTATGATAAGAGTTTAAATTCCTACCACAGCCATATATACATGCTTGTTAGATTAAGAGCCGCACTTTTACTACTTACTGCTTATGGGCATTGAGTGTGGTCAAGCTGTGTAGACCCTTAGGAACTTGTCATGTGGTTAAAATCAAGATTCACTTGCATGTTCACTCATACATGTTGCTTCTACTCCGGAAGTACGCATCCACATATATCCACTCATTTCCATCTCCAGATTCACCTAAAATTATTCTACTCCTGACCCGGAAGAGAATAGCCAAAAACATTATCCCATTCCTGTTATTCCCTGTGAAGTTAATGCTCAAGTCATTTCTACTACCACTTGCTATATTTTCAAAAGAGGGAGATTGCTCTAAAAAAAATATAAATACGAGGAAATAAAAAGGAGCAAGTGCTCAGAACCTCGAAGAAAGAAAAAGTGAGATGAGAGGTAAAAATGGACAAGTGTCCGACAGTAGAATTAGGGGTACAAGATACCCACCTGAGAGAAAAAAAAAGAGAAAAAAAATAGAGCATCTCATTCCCCTCAAAAGTTTTAAAAAGCAAGAAAGGTATGTATTCCCTCAAAAAGAGCATTAGACTTTTGTTATCACCATACACCACTCATTCACCACACATGCACATCTTGATTTGACTTATTGACTTGTTTCTCTGGATCCATGGTTTAACTATGCAATAAATGTTCTATGAGTATGTATACTGTATCTCCCACCTATGAGCTCCAGATATCAAAGCCTTATTAGAGTAGGGTGAGAGAGAAGGCAATGTCACTACGCCTTATACCATAAATACCACATACTTTGAGAGAGAAGGCATATACCATTACTGCCTTGGTAAGGATTCAGAAATACCACAAAAGAGAGACCCGAGAAAGTCATACAAGGAATCTCTGAGTTTTATTTGAAAAATTTGCAAAAACTCCAGAGCTATAGCTGATCAAGAATAAGAGACATGGCGTTTGACTAGACCGTTCTATCTTTTAACCACTCAAGATGCAGGTGATGGTTGCAAGCCCCATGGTGAAAGGTAAAATGAGTAAGTTTTAAGTCTTGACAGTTTACTCTAACTCAGGGATGAGACCTTATTTGAAAGCATATGTACCGTCAACGTTCAAAGGCGTTGCAGCAACTTCTGATCCATGATGAGTCTATCCTTGCTCAGGGACGAGCAAGAGGTAAGCTTGGGGGAGTTTGTTGACAGTCCTTAAGTACCAAATATAGTTATTAAATAAATAAAGAAAAGGATCTAAATGCAACCAACACCTAGACTTAGGGTTTTATCTGACAGAATTCCACGAGTTTTGATGTTTGTCTGTTTCTGCAGGGGGTTATCAGAAAATACGGAGGAAAGGCCCACACGTCGGGTTTACATAGAGATAATAACGTGTTCACCGATTTTCTATCATCTAGAAGACTCCAGAAGCCACGAGATCGAACGGGAGGCCGAACGGGCCCGGAGGCAGGGCGCCCGCCCTGCCCCCTAGGTCGGCCGCCCTGGCCTGAGAGCCAATCAGGCTCCGTCTCGCGGATTATGCTCCACCGACCTAAGGGGTCAAGGAAAACCGTGCGATTAATGTCGGTTTGATCCGACGGCCCACGTTCACTTGAGGGGCCTATATAAGCAGGACCCCTGGCCCCTGGAGGAGGCACTCCCTCATTCTCATTCTTCAAACCCTAATCTCAGGAGGAGAGTCTCTGATCAAGCCCTAGAGCCACCACATCAACTAGATCTCTAGTATAGCATAGCTACATAGGATTAGAACTAGAAGGAGTCAATCTTCGATTGGTTTCCGGATCTGTCAAGAGGATTCTTGGTAATTCCTTTACTGTTCTTCATTGTTCATCTTTGTTCTTCAATATTATGAATACAACTTTGTTCTATTTCAATATATTGATTATGACTATGCTCTACTTGTTATTATTTGCGATTATATTGTTCTTAGTTTATCGTAGTTATACGCTTGCTTAGTTAGATTGGAATTATATACATGTTTAGGATCGTATAGCGTTTATCCATCGGATCCATGGGTAAATGATAAATATTGTGTAGGCGTGGTGCTTAGACCATATTTATCTGCGATTGCACCTTATATGCCGGATCGTGGGGTGGTCCGCGATGGTGACAGCTTCGTTGGTTCTTATATAGTCCCCCTCCCGTGTGTAAGGCAGGCAGAGCAACATTATTACGGGGGAGTGATTGCTATGTTTCTCATCTTCCTTGATAATATCACTATGCATGGGCGTAGTCCTTTCTCGCAATGATTGCCAAGTGTACTTGCACTAACTATGATATGCTAGACTTTATAGTTAAGAATAACTTAGGAAATATCCTTGTAGTTCGTCCTAATACCATGCTAATGACTTGCTAGAATATCTGTTGAGGTGCTTATCATTATTATATGTGGCTAGCTGATCAGATTAATTATCTTTGTCACCATTCATACTTTATCCATATTTTATGTGACACTTACCCCTGTATGCAAGAGATAGATGAATGCTCTCACTTATACATGCAACGATTGATACTCATTCCTATATTCCATTCCATAATCAACATTGATGTTAGTAATCCCTTCCCAGTGGTAAAAATATAAATAACGATACCTAGAATACTTCCCGGTTAAAATGCTACATCGGTATTAATCTGTGCACTTGCAGATCTTATTTATTATTTATTTAGAAGAGCAGTTGCATATTTCAATACCGCGTCTCTCATGTCATGCTGGGGATGACAACTTGGCTTAAGTGGCATGAGGGATAGGTTCGGCATTTTTGGCGCCGTTATCAGAATTAGAAAACTAAGTCTACTTTTGGTAATGACGTTAAGAATGCCCAACACTAGACCAACACTCAAAACCAACAACCTTGAGTTTGAGCTCAAGCCAAGCCTCATCAACATGGTGCAAGCTACCCCATTCAGTAGAAAGGCACGTGAAGATGCTAGTGCTCATCTTTAGAATTTCCTAGAGATTAATAGCACAGTCGTCATTAAGAACATTACTCAAGACATCGTACTACTTCGCTTGTTTCCATTCTCACTTGAGGGAAGGGCAAAGCATTGGTTCAACACCAATAAAGATAACATCAACACATGGGCAAAATATTCAAAAGCCTTCCTAGAAAAGTTCTTCCCTATAGGCAAGACCAATGCCTTAAGAGGAAATATTTCAAACTTCCAACAACAGAAAGGAGAGACCATCCCAAAGTCATGGGAGCATTTCTAAGAATATGTTTCAGATTGTCCCCATCATGGAATGGAAGAATGGTTGCTCATGTAGAGTTTCTACCATAGATTAACTCAAAAATCTCATGAACTACTCGATGCCACTATTGGAGGATCATTTATGTCACTCACCCTTGGAAAAGCTGAAACTCTTATGGAGAAGATAGCCTCTAATCAAGGCTGGTCATCATGCAACATTCAATCATGCAATAAGAGTGAAGAAGTACCAGCAGATGTGTGTGCATTATCAACTAAGATGGATGTTCTATTGAATTGGCTCGAATAGCAAGACAATTACAAGAAAAATCGTCAGGCCATTCAAGATGCATTTAATGCTCAAAACAGATGTGAAGAATATTTAGGACTGGAATTCCTTGAATATCAAGAGGATGCAAACATCATCATAAAAAATGCTGCTCCACAACAACAGAGGCAAGGATGGAAATAATGGTCAACTTACCAAGGCAAGTACCCAGTAACAATTATAATTCTTCCAACTCCAAGCAACTATCCTTGAGGGACTTAATCTTAGAACAAGCTAGGATTAATGAAAATATTTCTAAGAAGCTTGCCTTTAATGATAAAGTCCTAGAAAATATAAATACTAAACTGGATAGTTTTTCTTCTGCCATAAAAGATCAACTTAGCTATAATAAAAAGATAGAATCACAATTAGCCCAGTTGGCTGCTGCTCTTCCTTTTGCCACTAACCTTGAAAAGGTCAATGCCATAACCACAAGAAGTGGCAAGTCTACTCGTGATCCACCATATCCAACAAGGACAGGAAGGACACCAGTGGTAGTGCAGGAAGAGGAGAAGAAGGACAATGAAGTTGAAGAAGTTGAGCCACAAGAGCAAGAGTTGCAACAAGATTTTCATGACACACTCTCCTACCATTTTCACACCAAAATCGGAAAGTCAAAATGGATGAGCAGTTTGGTAAGTTTGTGGAGGTAATTCAAAAGTTGTATATCAATATTCCATTGCTAGATGCTATATAGGTACCTACCAACACAAAGTATCTTCGAGATATTCTCAACAACAAAAGACCACTGGCCTCCACTGAGGTAATCAAGTTAATGGAGGAATGTAGTGCAGCCATCCTGAACACTTCACCTGTCAAGAAGAAGGATCTAGGATGTCACACTATTGATTGCTCGATCAGGAACCAGAACTTTGAAAATGCATTATGTGATCTTGGAGCAAGCGTTAGTGTGATGCCTAAGAATGTTTTTGACAAGCTCAACTACTCAATGCTCACACCAACATCGATGTGTTTGCAACTAGCCAACCAATTGGTCTGCTACCCTACTGGAATCACCAAAAATATTCTGATAAAAAATATGAAACTTTTTCGTTCCTATAGATTTTGTAGTACTTGATATGCAGGAGGATATGAAGACACCCTACAAATGCTCACATTGATGTTGGAGCCAGATAAATTAAATTATATATTAATGGCAAGGAAGAGCAGTTCGCTTTCAAACCAAGACCAGAGCAATGCTCCAATTTAGAGTGGAATGAGAAACAAGTACCAAGGCCTCCATCTCCGGGACCAAAGGATACTCTCGAAGAATAAACCCGAATGGAGAAGTCTAGTTTGGCGGACTCAAAATTATGAAACCCGCCGGGAGGTAACTCGGCAGTTATCCATATTTACTTCCTGCATTATATTTTTACTTTGGCATATTTACTTTTCAAAAACTTGCATTAGAAAAATAAAACAAAAATTCTTAGCATGGCATAGTAAAAATCTAGGCCCCATGTAAATAATTTTTACAGAGTGTAAAAACCCCGTAAGAAATATTTACCATGGTGGTAGAAAAATATAAAAATACCATCATTCATCTTCTCATTTTTCACAGTATCACAAAAGTATTTTTTGCATTGCATTTTATACACATATACGATAGAAATACGGTAGACACATGGGACCCACCTCCCATCACCTCCATAACCACCATATGTCACATCCATCACCTCCTTTCCCACTCTCCTTCACTCTGCACCGTCCAGAGCAAAAATCCACCGAAAGGAGGCATCCACTTGCTTAAGCACAAAGCAAAGATCACCTAGGAGAAGGATGAGGCCATTTGGCCATGAGATAGGGCTGGCCGGCCCCACCACTAAGTTGGCCAGCCTACTGGCTCCTTCCCTATAAATCTCCTTGCAAACTCATTGCTCTCGGCCTCCAAGCAACTTAGAGAAGCCACTCCATGTTCAAAATTCTAGCAGAAAAATTCGTAGTTCAAAATTCCTTGGGAAGAGTAGTTTGGAGTAAGAAGAAGTGTGTGAAAGTTTGAGTGTGGTACTAGTGATAAGATCTTGAGAGAAAGAGGTGGATGTGTTGTTGAAATTAGAGCAAGAAAACATAATTTTAGAGTGGAGGTGTTGTCCAAATTAAGAGAAAAGAATTAAAAAGAACTAGGGAAAAGTCATGCCAAAGTTGTGATTAGAATATTTACTAAGAAATCTTGAACGAACTTTTGGACGACTAACCCCCTGGATGACTAACTCTCGAATGGCTAACCACTGACATTTTCTTTAATCCTTATTTTTCCATGAGTTGTTTTTGTCTTATGTTTGTTTTTAGGAAGAATGAGCAAGTTCCGCTCATCAAGGAGTCACGCTTCATCCCGTGCGGGTTCTAACATGGAGGTTGATCCTCCATCTCTCGTAGTTAGATCATCATCACGCCAAGCCCCGACGTAGAACCTCATCCTCCTGAAGGACAAACAAATCAATCTCCGGTACGATCGAGAGAAGAGAGTCTTCCAGACTTCGCTTTCACTCCCGCCTTCGACCTAGGTCTACTTTATACCATAGGTATGGATGCCGAATTTGAACTTATTTTTAAAAATATTGGTTGGGAAGACACATGGGAACTAGATGAGCAGGAGTGCAGACTCTTAACCATTGAATTTTTATGCACCCTGCAACCCACCGACACTGAGGTTTCATTTATACTCTTTGGAAAGGAATTTTCTTTAGCATGGAAGAATTTTAGTGGACATCTAGGTTTCCCAGCCCAATGCAATGTCGATGTAGATACTGCTATAAATGACTTTGATAGGCATAAATTTTAGAAGGATGTTTCGAGGGATTTGGTTTGCTACCGCCCCCGCACAGATGACATTTATCACCCCACTTTGCAGTTTATACATAAATGCATGAGTTTTACCCTTTTTCCTAGAAATGATTTTCGAACAGTTAGAATTGAGGAGCTTAAATTGCTTTATGCTATGATTAAGAGGAAGAAAGTTTCCCCTATAAAACTAATGATGACCCATTGGTTAGAAATTCTTAGGCTTACGGGGGACGTCTAGTGCACTTGTTGGGTGACCCATCTAGCTAAAAATCTAGGTTTGTTAGCAAATGCTTCCATTACATACATTGACACTCCTCGCTGGATCATTGATTATAATTATTTCAATAAAGCTCACATGTTAAAGAAAGGCAAAGATAAGAAAATTGTGATGATGTACATGGACTACACGAATGAGTTCCCATTACCAAACCGACGGCTCGGTCTGTATGCGTGGATACTTTTGTCTTTAATTTGCAGAGAAAGAAAGAAGAACCACATAAGAGTGCCTCCGCGAGGATCACCCGTAACCCGAACCCTCGGTATCGTGGTGAAGACTCTGCTCTAGATGGCTCGGCCTACACCAATTATGTAGGTTTTGACGAACCAGGACCGTCCCTGGTGCATCATTTTGGCCATGTTGGCTGGGAGCAGCCCTCTTCGCACCACTCGGAGGGATCCTGGCAGCAAGGATCAAGCGAGATATGGCAACATGACAACTTCGACTATTATCAGCAGTAACCATATGAGGAGGTCTCCAGCGATTTCCAGGGAGGACGCATGTCCTTCTCTACTCGAGGCTACCATGATTCTCCTGCAGGCTATCAAGGTCCATACATGGGACATCATCCACCTCCCATGGGCCATGAGCAGCTGGTAGACCTCACTCGCTTTGACACCAGGCTCACCACCATTCAAGAAGGGCAGCAAAAGATCTGAAACACTCTTCATCAACACACCGAATGGCAGGAACAAACAATGCAGACCCTCACCGCCATCCAACAGCAGCAGCAACAGGAGTGTGACAACTGGGACTGGTTGTTCTAGGGTCTCCACATTGGCCACCTACCTCGTTAAAGGATTGCAGCAACACCTAGCTTGTGGGAGGACCCCCACTATCTAAGGTAAATTTTCTTTTCTGTACTTTATTTTCTATTATTTATTTTTAAGTTTATTTAAAAAAGAAGAAAGATGCATAATCCAAAAAACAAAATAAAAATTGGTTGTTATCTTTATGTTAGTGTGTGCTTAGTTTTAGTCTAGTTTGTGCTTTGCATGCTAAAAAACATGTGTATATATAGTTTGCCTTTAGTTTGCTTAAGGTGTGTTTTAGTTTGTCATCTTATTTTTAAGAGTTAAATAAATAACTAGAACTTGAAGATAATCTCACATGATGGAAATGATGAATAGTTGCTCTGTCATAATTTCTTTTAAGTACCTAGTTTTTAGCCTTGAATTCTCCCGAGTTTTGGATGAAATTTATTTGACACGAGAATTTGCTCTGAACGTGAAACTCATGGGTAGCATATGCTTAATATAAGTCTAGGTAATTGACGGATATGATATGAGAAGATTTGAGCTGCTATTTATCTTGTTCTAAGTGACACTTGAATTCTGGAGATTTCTTTTGAAAAATCTAAAAATCCACATGATGAGATCTTATATGACAAAGCTTGAATTCCTACCAGAGCCAAACATATTTATTTAGACTAGGAAAACTTTCATATATATGCTACTTGCTTTGCATTGAGTTTGGTCAAGCTTTGTTGATGCCTTATGAGAGGTATGTCATGCTCTTAAAATCAAGATCATGTACACACCACCCATATATGCACTACTCTTACATTGGGGTAGGCGCAAAAACATGCCTTCCATTTAGATCCACTCAAAAATGTTTTAGTCCTACACTGGGAGAAAACACCAAAAATATTTCATATTGGTTTCTATCAAATAAATGCTCCAAGTTCTTGTCGCTATCTCTCAAAACTTTGTTTCAAAAAAGAGGCATGGGCTATGCAAAAGTTATTAAAAAAGAAACAATTAAAAAAATGGACAAGTGTCTGAAGAATTAAAACATTAGGTACTTAGATGCCCACCTGAAAAAATAATAATAATAAAAATGAATGATGAATAAGATAGCCCATATTTTCTTGCAAAATTGTTTTCAAGTTCCAAAAGAGAGATATTTTTTAAGGAGCATAGTATAAATAGGCTAGCCACCATATATCCATCACTCCACACACATACATATCTTGATTTGATTGTATGAATTAACTCTCTTTGGATCCGAGGTTTGACTTTACAATATATGTATTATAAGTATGCTCTCTCATGTAGTTTACCCTTCCTATAAGTTCCACATAAGCATTAGTTGTAGGAAGAGAAAGGCATAACATCTTTATTGCCTTGGTGAGGATCCACAAATACCACATATATGAGAGATTTGAGAGTGGCATACATTGGAATCTCTGAGTTTTATTTTGAAAACTTATAAAAACTCTGAAATGATGGTTGAACAAAGAATTTGAGACATAGTGCTTAACTTGATCGTTCTATCTTTCAATTGCTCAAGATCCAAATGAAAGCTCAAAAGCCCCATGGTTAAAAGTAATATGGGTAAGTTTGAAAGTTGGATTGATGAATTTTAATCCGGAGGAGAATTCTTGATTGAACGCATGTGTACTTTTGAGGAGTTGCATTAATGTTATTAAAAAAACTCCTGATCCATAATTAAGATTTGCTTTGCTCAGGAACTAGCAAAGGATTAGCTTGGGGGTGTTTGTTGACGATAGTTATCATTCGTCATGAACCATCAACTTAACTTGAATAAATACATAAAAAGGATCAGTAACATAGATTTAGGGGTTTAAACTGACAATTTCCATGAGTTTTGGTGAATATGTGTTTTCAGCGGAGTTATTCCAGAAACTGGCAAGAGGGATCAAAATGTCAAATTTCCACGATGAAAACTACTCCAGAAGGTTCCAGAAGGATCGAGAAGACATCATACCACGACAGAGCCCGAGTGGCTGCCAAGTGGGGCTGGCCCCACCTACAGGCCGCTCGACCTCCCTTGGTCCCACTTGTCAGTCAGCTTCGTATGTCAGTTTCCCACCACCTCCTAGGATGCATCTACGTCGTTCCTTAAGTTAGTTTGATCCAAGGGCTTATGTTGCACCCTTAGGGCTATATGACAAGGCCTTGCCCCCTGGAGGACATCTACCATAAGTCAAGAGAAGACCAAAAATTAGGGTTTCTAGAGAGAAAAGAGAGAGAGCTTTAGTTCTTTAAGTTCTAGTATAGGCTATCTAGTAAGGTTCAAGTAGGTTCAAGTTGACTTTGTGCTACTTCAATATTATGTTGCTATTTATTATGTTACTAGTTTGCTCTAGTTTATTGCTTGATATAGTTATGATTAATGATGAATTTATGCATATGTTCGCAAAGCGCTTAATTCAGTACTCAAGTGAGTTAAGTGGTCGACATTATGTAAGCATGGTGCTTAGATATTTTTTGCCTGTGGATGCACTTTACACTTTGGGGTCATGTGGTAGATCGTGGATGTCACACTCCCATTGAGTCTTTTGTAGTCCACTCCCCGTATGTAGAACAAGTAGAACCTGGTTACGAAGGAAGGGCGAGCTTTGTTCTCAAACTTCCCTAAGTAATGTTCCTTATGCATAGATCCAAAGTTAGTTGTATTATAGATGAAAGTATATATGCTTAAGTGTACAAAAGACTTAGTAATTAGGAATGACATAGGAATCTTTTGCTCTTAACGAATCTCCTGCTTAGCCATACTACATTTGTGAGTCTCTGTTTCTATCTCTGGAACACCATTATTACCTTACATTTATTATTTATTTATCACTTGAATTACCCCTGCTAAAGCATAAGAGTAGTTTTTATCATAAGTATATACATTGTCAATATCTCTATGCCAACTCAACCCTAAAGCTCTTCCCTGTGGATTAAATATAAATAACGATACTCGGTCTACTCCCGGGTGAAATGCTACAATGGTATATTATCTGTGCGCTTGCGGATATCTTTTTTTATATATAATTTACAAGTGTTCTTATAATTACTAACAACGCATTTCTAGCATCATGCTAGGGATGACAACTTAGTAAAGAGTGATGCTAAGAAATGTCAACACCTAAAAAGGCATCAATCTGGCTAAGAAAACCTGTATCACCGATGGTCGATTGTTAGAGCTAGAGATTACATTGGGGTTCCTTTTCTTGGCCGCATCAAAGATAGAACCGATTGAAATAACTCTTATGCTATTGGCCCTAAACGAGTGCTGGTGGTCAGTGGTCAACATTGAATGCAACTGTTGAGTAATTTATAAACTACCAACACCGTCCATCACCATTACTTTCACCAGAACCCACATACCTGGTCTTCCCCACTGCATGCGTCTGTTTACACACGTGACCCACGTAGATCATAGATCTTGACTACTCCTTTCTACTACTCTATTTTCAAGGTTTCACTATTTAAGTCGGGTCTAGATGCATCTGTTGAGCTCATACCACACACTCTTCCTCCTTGAATCTTTTAGAATATATACAGACAAAGTCTTTGAGTCAATCATCTTTCTTCATTGCCTAGAGGTGCTTTATCTTCCATCTTGAACCTCTCACGACCGTGAGAGGTTCAAGATGGAGATAAAACACCTCACTGAGATGCTAGTGCAAGTTTTGCAAGGTGCTCCTTCTCCATCTCCTCTGACAGCAGCAGTGGCATTGGGAGAAGGCCTTCAAGATTGGATGTTTTACATTCCATCTTGCACCTCTAACGGTTGAGATAGATCTGCACCCCTCGACCGTGAGAGGTGCAAGATGGAAGATAAAGCACCTCACTGAGATGTTGGTGGAAGTTTTGTGAGGTGTTGTCTCATCCTTTCTCTCTAGGTCTGTGGCCTAGTCCTTGCCGAGTTGCTAGTAGAGTGTTTCTTTGTATAAATGAAGATGTACTTTAACAAAATTTTGGCTCATGTGCCTATGATGCTTGTTACTGTGTCATTTATAGTTTTTGCCTTAAAATAACAATTAATAACTCAATGGTACAAGTATATGTAAGTGTGGTCAGTATTTGTCACTATGTTGTTCACATAGTTAAACTTCCATGAGTCAACTAAATCTAAGTTTGATCAACAATCAAGAATTAACATAAAAGTATTAATGTTTATCATCCCAAAGATCCACAAAAACATCATTACATGAATCATAGTGGAGATCATGGCGATTGCAATAGCTCAATCTATAGTAGTCATGGCATTTTGCTGCATTTGTGGGCCCGTCCTATAGGAAATCATGGGGGTGCCATTTTGCTGCATCAGTGTAACTTCCTGCCACTGCATCATGCAATCGTGGGGGAGGTAGGAGGAAGTTGTACAACTTCCCACGACCCTTAGGCTATAAAAAAGGAAGAGACGGAGAACGATTACCTGCTAAGTGCTTTCTGGGTTGATGGTTAGCGCTAGAAGGGCGGTTTGCCTCCCCCGAAACTACGGCAAGCCGAAGGTGTTTGGGTCGTGGGTTAGTGGTTCATGTCCACCAAAACACGTCACTGGACTAATTAGTATGTTTAGAAGTAATTAGTACATGCTAAACTTTACATTTGTGACCCTTATTGCTAAAGACTAGACGACACTTTGGTGCTTTGGCGGTAACAACTACCGCTTTCGTCAAAACTTTCCAAGCCCGCACAGGACTCCCATACGGAATTAGAAAATTTTGCTGAAATTTCCTCTCCCACTGCTCCTACTTTTTGTTACGAAGGCCACTCCCCACCCTATCTCCTTTGTCCTCCTCAATGATGTTGTTCCTCATCACTGCTCCTGCTCCCTACTACTGAACAGCGCGACTGCCCTACTCAACGGTGAGCAAGCCACCACTCACCACTAACAAGCTCGTGCTTCACGCCAGTACGCCTGACCGGCATGCATGTACAGGTCCACCGGTGACCAAGCTGCTACTCACCACCATGCTCGCTCTAGCTCACTGCCACACAATCCAAAAGCAAGGATAATGCTTTCACACTTCCCTTATCCATCTTTCTTGGATTTTTATTCCCATCTTCAGTCATCTAACTACTAAGCAAGCTTCCATCTGATTAATAAGGAGCTGACAACTATATTCATGTAGGCGCTCCTTCTTCGATTCAGGCGATAGCGTTGCCGCTTCCATCGCCAGCTTTGCTCCACCAGATCATCCTTGTCAAGATGGAGGAGGCCCCCAACAAGAGGAACGAAGTGGCCATGCTCAAGAGCATGTCTTGGTTCACATCCTCCATCACCTCACCGCTCGCTCCTTGTGCTGCTACAAGTGTCTATCGCTCCTAGAACTGCCTCATCTCGGACTCTGAGTATCATAAGGAGCTGCCCTAGATTGTTGTTGGATTCTTTTATTGCAGTTGGAAAGGTAAACACCACTTCACCAACGTCACTGGTAAACACCCCTCCTTGTTCTTCTTGCCCTTTCCCATTCAGGATGTCGTCGTCTTAGATTCCTACAATGACCTCATATTCTGCTGGTGTGTTGGGTTTTGCTATGTGGTCTGCAATCTGATGACTAAGAAGTGGTTGGTACTGTCGAATAGCATCTGTTCTGCTGGCCAGGTTTGTCTGGGGTTCGATCTAATAGTCTCCTTGCACTTCTAGCGACGGTGACCATGACCTTTGAACAGATGGTTCATATGCCCAAGCGACGGTGATGTTCACCTCGGCACAGACATGTCAGACGTCAAAGCGACGGTGAACCCGCACTGCATAGTCAGGTTGTGGTGCAAGGCGGCAGTGATCATGACCAGTACATAGACGATCATTGACCAATGCGGCAGTGTTTATGGTCCATCACAGTCGGATGTTAACCGATGGTGATGACCTCGACTATCACCATGACAGTTTACTACCGAGGCCAAAAATCGACTACGATAGGGGGTTACTGGCTGTGATAGGCCTGCTGTATTAGTGCCAAATAGCAAGAGAGGGCCAAATTGCTCATTACAACATAAAACTATGGTGACATATTCTTGATATATACAATTCAGCTTGCTACAGATCTATGGCCATTAAACTTCTATCAACCAAGGGGGGCAGAGGCCCAGTTTGGCCTCCTCTACCCTCCGCCCTTACTAGGCAGGGCCGCAGGGGCACTCCTAGGCCGATCAATGTGCCGCCCAATCACCGATTTTTTTATCGATTCAAGAGCCTCCCACTTGAACAAGAAATAATCGGTATGATCATGCACCACAACGTCCTAGAGTTAATCCAAATGATGCATTAATCCTTGTGAGTTTCCTTTACTTAACTGTGTGACCGTGTAAGTTCATATAACTAACAGTCATCACCTAGAAACCATTTTCGATCAATAGTAAGCATCGACCTCTAGCAAGGCATACTAAATTCTCATGTTTAGTCACCAGCTGAATCGGCTCTATCACCAGATCATTCGTGTGATACCTTGATTTCTGCCAATCAGTCTAAAACCATCGTTGCTTTATCTGAAAATCACCGGATAATCATGATGTCTTGTTCTCGGCTTGCTGCGGACATTGGAGCTTTGTCTCCATCTCCGTCTGCCATGATTTTAAATCACACCCCACCACAGCGCTAAAGTATATATAAAAAAGCAACTTACATTTTCTTAGGAAAGGAAATAAGTTCTGAAATAACGATTGATTCATGCCAATATGTATAGCTTTGAATTGTTGGAGTGATACTTGTACTTAATTACTTATTAATTGCGCTCATAGTATACCTTCACACCTCCTTCGGTTTGCTTATCATCTAAGTAAAGTTAAAAGAGACATTACTTGGCTTCAGATATGTGAAATGGTTATGGTCCTTGCACGATCATGTGCAATTTTTATCTTCAATCGGCATCATATCTGCTCGCTTGGATGAAAAGCAATGGCTGAAAGTATTGTTCGCTGATTTGTTGTGAGAGAAAAATACTGTTTGTTGGCTGAAAAAGTACAGCTTATAAGACAAGTGAACAGGGCCCTGGTCTGCACAATTTATCATTATTTTAACGAATTCATTCACACAGGGGATAGCAACAGCATCTCTAGGATATACCTTCTTGCCCTTGCGTCGCCTCTGAGGCAACTCGGGGGCCTCCCGCCACCGGCCCCTAGGGGCTGGCCCTCTGGCCACCGTCGCAGCTCCTCCAGCTTGCGGTGACGGCGGCCTGCGGTGGCGCTGCTCAAAAAGGCAGCGGTCGCGCCTTCCTCCCCCTCTCTTCCCCTCCCCCCACCCCCTCGCCCTCCCCGAGCTCCGCCTCAGCCGGCGTCGCTCCTAGGGGTCGATCCAGCGGCCGGGCCCTCCCCTTGGCCGATGGTGGCTGGATTTGGCGGTCGAACCCACCCTGGGCCAGTGCCGACTATATCCGGTGGCCCCGCCCGCCCCCTCGGTCGTTGGTGGCCAGATCCAGCGGCCGCGCCCGTCTCCTAGCCAGTGGCAGCCAGATACAGCGGGCACGCCCACCCCATATCCAGTGGTGGCTAGATCCGGCGATTGCGCCCACCCCCTCGTAGTTCTGGTGGCCGTGCCGCCCGTTGGCCGGTGGCGGTCGGTTCCAGCGGCCGCGCTGAAAGCTCTATGTTGGTGTTGGTAATTAGTGACAATGCCTAAGTACTAATCCTATGCCTAAGTAGTATATAGAATATGAGGATTAGTACATTCCAAGGTTGGTGGCAAGATGGACATGGTGATCATGATGGCCACACTTGGATTTGGACGCAATCCTACATGATCAAGGCAAAGGTATATGCTTAATGGTTGTGTTTTAGTAACCAAGACACCTAGTGGGTGTGGTTACATTATAGGATAGATGTAACACCCGGGTGTTATAGTTGCTAATTAATCTGCCATGTCATCATAATGCATTGCAAAGCATCCATGTTTAGGTCAACCTTGTATGCATTAACTAAAAAGAGTTTACCTTTCTAGATTGAATGTGCTTCTCAGTGGTGTGATCCGAACCAAAAACCCTAATTTCGAATGACACCATAAATACTTAGTCCATGCCCTGCGTAATTTGAGGTGTGTGACCGTGTTACACACTAGTGTCAAGTGTAGGCTATGAGCTCAAGTGCCACACATAAAATGAAGCTCCAAGTTTGAGTTTGGATTGGAATCCAAAAACTTGTCACGAGTTTTCCGATTCGAATTTAAATTCAAATTTGGGGAAATGTTAAAAGAATTTCAAAAGCTAAATTGGTCAACCAAGAGTGGCATTTGGTCAACCATGTCATGATGGTCCAAATGATGCCCTTGGATGATGTTTTGATCATTAAGTAATCACCAATTAATGTAGCAACAATTTCCAATTGAAAATTCCTCTGAAAACCCTAAATTCCAAAACCCTATTTTACCCCTTTTGAAATAATTCAAAATCTAAGCAAAATTTGGTAAAAAGTTTGAAACCAAGTTTGTAGAACTTTTCAAGGGCTACAACTTTGGTGTTTTGAGTTTTCAAAGTTTTAGTGTAAAATGTGGAGCAATTTTGAAAATAAACAAATTTCAAATTTGACCCCTTTTTATCCCGGAACTCAAATTTCAAAATGGAGGCAGAATTTGAAAATGTTTCGAATAGCAAAGTTGTAGGCCTTAGCTAGATGTACAACTTTGGTGTTTGGAGTTTCTGAAGTTTCAATACAAAATTCAAAGTAATTTCTAAATTTCCAAATTTCCAAAAAGTGTCCCCTTTTGAATTTAAACTCAAATTTCAAAATCCAGTTAGAATTTGAAAAAAGTGTTCAATACAAAACTTGTAGAGCTTGAAATTCTGAAGATTTCATATCTTGAGAATTTTTCAAGTTGTTACATGAATTCGAGAGTAATTGGAAAAATATAGTTTGAATTGAAACAGTTTGGGGGGGAGCTACAGTGCTCGGCGAATCAGCGTCCGGCAGCGCGCGGCATGGGCGCCGGCGAGCCGCCGATGTCGCGCTGGCCGCTTCCACGGCCTTCCAATCTGCCACCACGACCAAATGAATCACCTCGCGCTCTCCAGCCGCTTCTCTAGCTTCCCAGCTCTATAAAAAGCCCACCACCGCCACTGTCGCCGTTCGGTTTCGCCATTGCCGCCGCCACTGTCCTCATTTCGCCGGCAAAATTCGCCCTCTCTACTCCACCGCAGACCTCTCCATCTTGCCAATAGCTCCGCCATCACCTTGCGAACCATTTGCGCCTCTCAGTGTAGACGCTACCGCTCAGGATCGCCGGGGAGCTGTCATCTTCCACCTCGGCTCACCGTCGTCCCGGGTGAGCTCCGCCACCGTGGCCAGCTACCTCCCGTGCCTTTCCGCTTCAACCAATCACGGCTTTGTGATCGTGGTACGCCCCTGGTGCTCCCTGGCCATTCAAATTGATCTTTACTCCCTTATTTTGCCGGGACGTCAGTCACCGCGGCCACTGTGCCGCCATGGCCGTCGGGAGGGTCCTTCCGAGGCCATAGTGTAGCCGCTAGGTAGGAAAATGGAACTGCCAGATCGTGTTGGTGCTGTCGAGCCGCTCGGTTGGGTGACAGACGCTGTGCTCGCCGGTCGGCCACCGCACCAGCATAGCTGAGCACGCGGGAGAGAGCGAGGGAGTGGAGGAAGGCGATGACAGGCGGGGCCGGGCTGTCAGCGAGCGCGCGAGAGAGAGAGTGCCGCGCACGCGCGTGCGTTGTTGGGTTGGGCTGGCTGCTGGGCCGCGCGGTTGCGGGCGAACGCAGGCACGGGCGAGTGAGCGGGCTGCTAGGCTGGGCCGAGCCGGAAGGAAGGGAGGAAGTCGGCCCGAAGTTGGTTTTTGTTTTTCTTTTTCCAAAATGTGAATAGTACTAATATTTGTTTATTTCATTAAAAATTCTGTAGAGCTCCAAAAATCATGAAAAATTTTGTGTAAGCTTTTCAAGGTGTAAACTACCTAGGAAAAATATTACATGCTAAATTTGATTACTTTGTGCATGATATTTAATTAGTTCCCTTAATTATTAAATGCAACTTCCATGAATTTTAATAATTAAATTATTAATCCAAAAATCATGAAATTTATATTGACACTGTTTTAGGTAATGTTTAATCCATAGAAAAAGTTTAAGCTTGTTTAGATAAAGTATGATCAAATATTAATTATGCCCTAATTAATTAAATAGTAAATAAATGTTAAATGGATAACTTTAAGTGTTGTGTGCCCTTTTGATTGAGTGATGACCTTAGGTCACTAATTCTTGGTGATCTTTGGCACTTTAATTTCATGTTTGAGCTCGTTAGTAACATACTTGGTAATGAAAGCTAGTATCGCCTAAGTTATCGCTTTTAGTTGGTAGGCTTTACTGTTTTGCGACTGTACCGCGAAGGAAAGTTGTACTTGAGTAATAAATCGTGGCATATCCTCATCAAGCATCATGTTTATCATCAAGCATCATGTTAAAGCATGTTATATACTCGTGTAGTTTCCGCTTTCGAAGAAGTTGAAGTTGCCGAGCAAGCCTCTGGAGAAGAGTTGTCGTCGGTGGGTTCCAGACCAGAAGTCGAAGTCTTTGAGTCCGAGTCAGTCGTCTCATCAGAGCAAGGCAAGCCCCGGTGTATTTAAACCCTACCTTGAGATTTACAAATCTTTATTATTATTACTACTATGGTTTACTGCATTAAGTAATTAGGAGTTGAGTGATAACCTAATTGCTGCATTGTCATCCTTGATTATTGTAATATCAACCTTGATACCTGTTTTATTGAAAATGTGTAGTACGCTTCGCTATGCTTAGAAGTTAAGCTTTTAAATGAAATGTTTATATGGCCATGACGGCATACTTAATGAACATTGAAATACGAGAATGAATTAGAAGATCGGGCGGGTGGTTTGACCACTGCTAACTTGCATTGGGAACGGAGTCTCAATGTAGTGTTTCCACCTTGTCAGTTAAGGACCGTATGTTATAGTCCTGTGTTGTGTTTCGAGACTTTGCAACTAGCTTCATGCCTTGGTAAGCCCAAAATGTTGGTGATTCCATTTCGAGAACGTCTAACCTTGCACTGGGAGTGGAGAGATGGCGAGAGTAGCGTGTAGCCTCGGGGCTAGAATCGGGCCGGGTTCGAGGAGTACTGTACTCTCGGGTGGCGATGGATATTTTCTGGTTTTGGGAGATCTAAATGAGGGTTGATATATGCAAGATTCGGTTCTACATATGTCGTGAGGTTAGAGATCCCCAGCTGGGTATAATCGGTTCGAATCATCGTTTGCTCCTCGGTTATGGAGACTCGATCACCTGTCATGCATCTTAGATAAAAAATGGAATTGAAAGAAAGAATGAGAAAGGTCTTGATGATAATTACTTTGGTCTAGATTAGGATCACCTAGAGTTGGTTAATGAACCATCAATAGTAAAAGTAAAATATTAAAGGTAAGGACCTACTTTAGTAAGCTTTTCTGCAAAAGAAAATTTGATTGTGGAATACCTGTACCTTGATTCCCTAAAGCTAGCATGCCTTGGAGTCTTTTTCTTAGTCAGGTAAGTCTTGTTGAGTACTCTCGTACTCAGAGTTTGTTAAACCCCTTGTTGTAGGTGCGGTTCATGAACAAGTCTGCTTTGAGCCTTGTTGCATGACCGTTGTGGCTGAAGAAAGTGACGACGAGTAGACTGTGTGGCCTCTGGGCAAGGCATCCCATTTATGTGCTTGTAATAGAGTTACTACTGATACTTCCCTACTATCGGTTTGTAATAATGTTACATAAGGTTTGAGGTTTGAAAACTGGTTTGTAAACTTAAGTTATTGTAAGACTTCCGCTACTTTACTCTGTTGAATATTTTGAATAAACTGTTGTAATATTGCAATACTCCTGTGATTGGATCCTGTTCGGAGGAAAGCAGGTCTTTTAAGTTATGAGGAACATAAGTACGACTGTCAGAGGTCATTATGACGATGACGGGTACATGTGGGCCATCATAATTAGGAGGTTCTGTGACAATAGATAGCCGTACTATAAAGAGGGGAATGACGCGGCTATTGAACTCCTAAGTGCCTCTAGGTGTGCATTTCATAATAATATGCATTTGGATAGAACTAATAACGCCTTGAAAAATGATTGTGAAAATACTAACACACTCGCACATGACGAGATCACTTGGTGGTGTTAGCACTTTTGCGATGGCGTTGGAGTTTGAGCGGTAGAGAGGGTTTGGGGTCCTCTCTCCCTTTCGTCAAGCTTGCGAGGCGGGATTCAGGCATTTTCGAGGATTTAAAACGTCTATTTTTCTTTACGCCAATATCGAGATTTGGAGGCGTTGTCACATGTTGTTTTACGAGCTAAAACATGTGCTAAAGTGACACACATAGTTAGTCTAGCTCATATGTGAAAGGGTGAATCAAATGGAGGCGAACGGAGGTCACAGAGGTGACCGGACGCTGGACCGGACGCGGTCTCTGTTTGACCGGACACGTTCGGTCAGTGCTCAGCGTTCGCGCGTGTCTTGGTTTTCTGATCGGACGCGTCCAGTCATTGTGGGAGCTTACTGGACTCCAACCGGACGCTGGCACTGTGGCATCCGGTTCGTCTAACAACGCGTCTGGTCGCTGATTCGCTGGAGCGTTGCTCGGCTTGACCAGCGCGTCTGGTCAGCTACGGGACCAGCGCGTCCGGTCGAGCGTCGTGCGTCCGATCGTGCTTCGCGCATGGGTGGTGTACGCACCTGCGCGTCCGGTCTGTGCGACCAGCCCGTCTGGTCAGCGCGACTGCTGCTGAATCCTATGCCTAACGGCTCTATTCGAAGGGGTACGTCTATAAATACTCGTTGGCCGGCTCAAGGCTCTTACTCTTGCATTCTTTGACATACTTGTGAGCACTTTGAGCTAAGCAACTCCCCTCCCACTCATCTCTCTTGCTTCTTTGCATATTCGAAGTGAGATTGAGTGATCCAAGTATATTTGTATTGTGAGATTGCATCTAGTTGGCACTTGGTGGTTGATTTGCTGCGGGATTCTGTTTCTCTTGGTGGTTGCCGCCACTTAGACGGCTTGGAGCAGCTTGGAGGCGTTGGTAAGAATTGGTGATTGTTCTTGGCCACCTCCGGTGATTGTGAGGGGTTTGTGCCTACCTTGGCGAAGCGCTAAAGGCAACGTTAGTGGATTGCTCGTGTCATTTGCAACCTTTTGCCATTTGGTAGGTTCTTGTGGCGCCTTTTGAGAGGCTTGGTGTGTGACCGATTAGCCACCGAACCATGTGGTGAAGAGGGACACAACAGGGACTAGCGTGCCGGCAAGCACGTGAACCTCGGGATAAATCTTCATATCATCATTCTTATTGTGATTAATCGATTTCGGTGGTTGTGTATTGTGGAATTCATCCCTTGATCATATTGATTGGTTGGCTCAATACTTCATCCCTCGGTGATACCCTCCTAACTCTCTCTTGTATTAATTTCTTAGTTACCTTGCTAGCTTGTTAGTGTAGCTCTAGCTTGTGTAGCTAGTTAGCTTTAGTTGTAGCTAAGTTGTGTGGTTTGACTTGTGTGGTTGAGTGCAAATATACTAGAATTATGAATTGGTTAGGTGGCTTGCAAACACCCCGTAGGCTAAGCAAAACTCGCATCTCGCTATTTGTTATATTGATAAACTTGTTTAGCTTGCCTTTGTAGAAAATTTTAAAAAGGATATTCACCCCCTCTAGCCATCAAGACCTTTCACGCGCTCGCCCGCTGTCCGGTCTCGTGGCTGGTTCCAACGGATGCGCCCGCCGTTTGGCTGGTGGCGGTCCGACGGCCGTGCCCCATGCGCTATGCGCGGCGGTGGTACGGTTGGCCTGCTGTGGTCGGGCATGGTCATGGATCCGCGTCGCTGGTGGCGCCCGAGGGCTGCGGTGGCGGCAGCCACATCCCCAACTGCGAGACCAGATTCCTCGGCGACGACCTGCGCGTCTTGCCTGCCTTTCTCTAGTTGCTCGAGCAACGTGGCGAGGCTTCGCGTCGCCTTGGGCCTCGCTGCGTGGTGCAGCCTGGGCGCGCATGCTCTTGGCCACCTCTGTGGTCTGCGCCTCCGGGGCGGCGGTAGGCCTTCGGCCCCCTAGGCTAGGCAGCTTGCTTGCATCGGGCGGCGCTGGATCCACGACCTTGGCCTTAGGTGTCCACCTCACTGCCTCGCGTGGCGTTGTGGCATGGATCTGGGCGAAAGCTCAGCTTGGCTTTGGCCGGGCCAACGACGGTGACACCTTGGGTGCCACATACCTCCTTGGAGGCATCGTTGATGAACCCCATGCCTCCCACCGACGGCGTCCGATTCTGGGTGTAAGCCCTGCCTTACATGTGGTGAGGCCAGCGGCGATGGCATCCACAGGTTCTACCCTTGGGCATCACCCCCTTCCTGAAGGCGTCGCTGAAGGATCGCTTGCCCTGTGTGGTGGCTAACTTCCATGGCTCCTTCTGTCGGCTTTTGGTGGAGTTCCTCGCTATGCCTGTATATGTATGTGCTTTTGTTATGCTCACGATGGTTTGTCCTACGGTTATTGACCTTGTCATTGTTGCTGATCATAGCGGATGCTTTGCCGTTATTACTGGTTCCTCTGGCACATACTTTGCCGCCGTTGTCGTTGGTCGCTTCTACCCGGCGGAGTTTCCGCTATTGGCACTTTGGCCCCCTCTCTGGCACGTTGCCGAGAGTATGTTGGCCCTCTGCTTGGTCGTTGGTGGAATCTCTGGTGGATGCTTTGCCGTCAATCTTCTTTGGGTGGATGCTTTGCCACCCAAGGCATGGTCTAGTTTGTAGGCAACCATTGTGATGTTATTCTTTTCTTGCAGGCTCAGTTGGTAGGTTTTCGGGTGTTGAGGGGTCGCTTTTTCTCTTTTTTTTCTTGTTCCTAAGTTGTATTCCGGGTCACTCACCACTAGCTTAGTGGTTTATAATCTGTGCTATGAGGGTTCTCTCGTAGCTGGTCGTGTAATTCTCTTCTTCTTAATAATAAATGGGCTCTATTCCCCGGTTGCAAAAAAAAAATTCATTCACACAGGACCATGCTCTCATCTTGAAACAAAGCCCTTGCACCAATGTTGATTTTGGACTGTTGATGAAACATTGGAAAGCATGCATAATGAGAATAGTTTCTAACTAATACAAGTTGCCCTGCACTAATGAGATGGTACATGCATTCAGGATTTCAAAGAACAATAAAACCATAGTCAAAATGGCATTAGTTTTTACTGAACAAACTTTAAGAAACTTATGCACTTAATAAAATATAATAAGAACCACACATGCAGCCAAACAATTGCGACGTGAATCTTAGTAAAATGGAGTGTGGTCCCATTTTTCATACAACGTTCGAAAGATTAATTTAATTAACTTATTATTATTGCTCTCTGAATAGTCGGCATCAATCCAGATACAGAAACAACCGGAAGCTACATGCGGCGCCTTGGCACAGTTCATTTATATATTCGACAATAAACAAGGGTTGGACCACAACTGCAGCTAGCAGTGATTGGAGGAATCAGAAACGTCATGATTTAGCATTGTCTGAAACATAATCAACTTGCTGCAGGTAGATAACATTGTCTGAAATGATTTAGCATTCTCTGAATACTTTGTTGCTCCCGACCGGAGGAATATAATCAACTAGCTGCAGGCAGATAGCATTGTCTAAAACGTCATGATTTAGCATCCATCCATCCATAAGAGATAAATAACTAGTAATAAGAAAAGGTGAAAGTAAGCGTGATCGTGCCGCCGCCTCCACCCACCGCCCCGTCGTGGCGCGGTAGGGTCCATGGCTGCAGCACCCTCCTCCTTCCCCTCGCCTACTGCCACCATGGCCATGGTCGCCTCCGCCACGACCTGACCCGACCGCCTCCTCCGCCGCCCGCTCTGGCAGTGTCATTGTCGCCTCCGCCTTGCCGCCGTATCTCTGATCCCCGCCATCCGGCCTACCTGTCTCCCCCAAAGCTTTTTTCTAAGGCCGTCAGGGATAAGGAAGAAGAGAGGGTGAGAGAGGGCGCAGGGTTGCGCCATCACACTACAGCGCGACGGACGTGGGTTAGCGTTTGCGTAAGAAAATGCAGATGCAGGGGCTACAGTTTGTAGGAGTTGGAGACAATAAAATTGAGAGGAAATATATAGATGGATCATTGACAATGCAATAAGAAATTGCAAAACTATACGTGGATGGCATGATCTTTCACCTTAATTAATCGTGAGGACGTACGATCTCGATTGATGACGAAGATGAGCACAATGCTGTCTGATACTTACATTAGAAGTAGAGAGAAGGAGGTGGTATGGTAGGCGCTTGTTGGCGGATGCAGCATCATCAAGATTCTCATGCATCTCCTCCAAATCAGTGGTTTTGGATCGATGGATTGTGAATCTTGATGATGCCACGCCCGCAAACACCGACTGTGTAATGTTATAGACTAATCCTGAGGCTGAGCTAAATACATAATCTGGAGTCTGTTGTGTCGAGCTATAACGTTGCAGCTCCATCTATATATGCAGGAACATATATATATATGGCATCGGTGAGATTGAGAAAGAGTTGAAGGATGGCAATGGCGGTGGGTGGGTGAAGCGGCACCGGCAATGCGACATGCATGCTTGATGCGCTGCTAACTGCTGCAAGTCTGCAGAGTATGGCAATTAACATCGTGAGGGTGAGTGATCAGACGAGCTCAATATGTCGATTAATTATATAGGCAGTGCCATTGGTTGATACAGTCAGTATCAGATTAATCAAATCGTTAACCCACTGGACAAAGTGGAGGCAAGTTCAAGTTGGCCGGTGCGTGGTGCGTGCATGCTCCGTCCGGATCCGCTGTCGATAGCTAGCATTGCATTGCATGGCGCGCACGCCTGGCCAGCTGATGACGTGGACGGGACCCACATCCCTTGTTTTCTTCCAATCAATTTAACCATTGCCGACTTCGATTGCTAATTACACGATTCATGCATCTACGGGTACGTTGAACGATGCATAACAGCCCAAGCTTAGGGCGCTCGCAAGTAGTCGGCGCAATGGTCCTTTCTTCTCGACCAGATCGCTAAAATAAGAGAATTCCCATTTCCCAACCATAGGGCCGGGCACCGATTGGGGTGTAAGAATATATTCCGATTCTTGCAGGATTCAGATCCAAACGATGCTTCTACGAAGTGATAGATTCTCCCTTGAACACCTACAAACTTTTTTCTATTTTGAATTAGGAAGAACCCTCCAAATACTTGTTTTGTAATTAATGTTTCTAGTTTATTTTAGAATGAATTTGGAATTTGAAACTATAGCCAAATGGTTTTACCAATTCTTATGAAGCGGTTCTGTTCAGCTAGAAAATATTTATAACAATAATCTAAATCTGAAACATTTTTAGAAGAACACGGATCCTACTAACCCTCCTGAGGCAATTCGTTTTTGGTGCTCTCCCACAAATTCTACCCAACCTCTATGCTCCGATCACTTAATTTGGAGGCGATCTTTGAATGGAAGATATAGGGCTTTCTATGAAGGATTCTAGTTTCTCGCTAGAGCAATGGAACTTTGGTGCATTGTGGCACCTCGCGCATCAAGTTTTTCTTCTGGCCTTCATGGTGAGTTGTACAAATGTAATTGTCTTGACCTCGTAGCTTCATCTTGCTCATAGAATTAGTAACACTACCTAGATAGTGCCCATGAACATAAATGATAGCCGCCAGAGACGTGGTTGCGTCATCAGTGATGGTGATGTTTGCCGCCCAACTTCATTCTGCCGTCCTTCGATGGTGCCTATAGGGGAAAAGGAAGCTCCTGAAGAAGATGGCATCTCTTGCGGCCAAAGCGACAGGAGCCGCCTTCTCCTCCTTCGTCTTCAATAAATTTGGGAAGGAACTCCCTGCTGCCCCCACCTCTTTTGAAGGCTTCTCTCAGGTTGTCACTTTCGGGAGATGTTGTTCTTGTCCGGTTGATTATTTTACAATCCCTGCTGCCCCCACCTCTTTTGAAGGCCTTCAGAGTTTGTCAGCTTGAGGATATAATCTTCCTTTTTTTCAGTCTCTTGCAAGGCTGTGGATTTTGAAATTTACAAACTACGGATCTTCTCTTGTGATGAGTTTGAGGTCTCCTTTCACCTCTTCAATGTTGGTCTGGCTGCTGCTCGTTCATTCTGAACCTTAAGTGGACAAAGTTTCCCCATTGGTGGATGTCAGGGAAAAAAAAAACCATCTTTTGCAGATGTAGCTAAACTACCACCTGCAGCGCTTACAGGAGCCAACAGAATTCCAATGGGAACCAAAACTTACAGCATGGAGTGATGTTTTTATACAGTCAAGTACGATGTAGTTATATGACACGTGTATATCAAAGTTAGTTGAAATCCTATGTTGTTCAGTTTGTTAATGTAGACTAATTATAATAGATAACGAAAGTATTTATTAATAAATAAATACCAAAATGACATCATAAAAGTCTCAAATAATTTCAAACTAGACACCATAAGGTAGAGCTTGAACCAATTTCTTTTTTCAAGCTAAAACGATTTTCTATGATTTTTTTTATTAAACAATAATTTAGAATTTCAATTGCGTAATTTTTTTAAAAAAAGATATTTTGGTAATTTTTAAAAATATCTGTAGACAGAATTACCCTTAAGCTATGGTTTAATTTACTCTTTCGCGGATGACGTGATGCTAGGTCGAAGAAAACCACGGATGGAAACAAAAGATTGTAAAAGATTTGTTTCGCGCAAGTAGGACAACCAAACACGGCCCAAGAAAGTACATGGTAGACTTTGGTGCAATGCCACATTTTGTTTCTAGAAAAAGTCTAATTTATCTTCCTCGACTATTGTAGCCGCTCGATTTTTTCCTTCTTGAATTACAAAACAAGTTTTTTTATCTCCCTCTACTTTTAAAACCGGTTGATCTGCACTTTGGATGGTTTTGATGGCGCCGTGATTTTACTGATATGACGCCACGTTAGATAGGGCAAATCAGACTAAGCTGAAAATTCAGAAAGGTAAATATGACTAAAATCTAATTTAATCTTAGAAAATTATAGCTGAGAGGTAAATTGAACTTTTTACATTTTTTTCCATTCGCCTATCTCTATATACGAAACGAGGGCCAAGCTCTGGCCGATGGAGCTGGCCATGTCGCTTGCAAGACATCGGCTGTTGGATCGTGATCGAACGGCTCAAACCGCTAGAAAAATCGCTTTCATGTGCACTGTTCAACTGCTGCTTTTACTGTACATGTGCAGCCAAAAAGAAAATTGCTGCGTGTACATGATAAACGTACCCAGAAGATTAAAGTAAGCCATTTTACTTTCTAGAAAATTTTCAGAAAATTCTTAAATAAACTAAAACTACTCTAGAACCTACCCAAATATTTTCCACCCCTTCTTCATCATCCAAAAAATCCAGAATAATTTACAAATTCCTCTCATTCACGTTTCGCCAATAAACGTAAGAACTTTATATCTCATCCATCCTAACTCTGAATCCCGTAATTCTTCCACAAAAAATCTTCTAAAATGAAACCTTACGTATTCAATTCCTTTTTCCTAATTTCCGGTGGTTGTCACAAATATAAATAACCCTCTTTTGAACAATTCCATTTGTAGCCTAATCTGTATGTACCAATAATTTGTCTATTTTCCAGCGAACTTTAACATCTATACTCAGCTATGAGCAAATTTTAGATGTATGAGCAGCCATCTCCTCTTCAATTATAACATAATATGACGCGGACCCACAATTACACTACAGTGTAAACTATGCCAACAATCTTCTTCCGCTAATACAATAAAACATAAAAAAGAGACAATATATTTGCAATAAAAATAATATGAAAAAATTCATACAGTCTGTATTATATTCAACTGTAACATATATGATATATGTTTTACTATAATATACAATATATAACACAACGCCAACCTTACCGGTAGGCCGGGTTCTGGGCCGGTCCGATCGCTCTAGTGGTGGAGTGGACTGTGGAGAGGACTGGTGTTCACTTCCGTAGTTCCGGCGGCTCGACGCCTTCACTCCTCCGCGCGATCCAGCGGAGCAGCCGCCGCCCGCCGGAATGGAGCCGGAGCCCGATCAGCCAAAGGTAGCCGCCGGTGGGGGCCACCGCAAGCACCTCGCCATGCTCGAGCGCCTCTCCAAGCGCTCCTCCTCCTCGGCCGGCGCCCCACCCTCGGATTCCTCTGACGCCTCCCCCGTCGAGGCCTTCCTTTCCCGCTTCGCCGGCGCCAAGCTCGCTGCGGAGTCAGCACTCTCCGCCTGCCGCTCCTCCTCTTCCGAACACGACGCAACCGCATCTCTGGCGGCTACTGCGGCCGCCATCGATAACATCGATCGCCTCATCGCCGAGGCGTCCCACGCGCTGCCCCCCTACGAGCTGCGCGCCGCCCTCGCCACCGCCGCCGACCTCCGCGCGGCACACAGGGTCGCCGCCTCTGAGCTCCGTCCCAAGAAGTCCTTCTCATTCAGGAACAAGAACAGGAATCTCAAGAACCCGCCTCAGGATCATGTCACCGCATCGCCACCGCAGCCACCTCCTCCGGAGCAGCCGAAGCCTAGTCTGGACGCGATCCTACCAGGGTTCGGGTTCCGGGGCAAGAACGGCGCCACCTTTGTGAAGGATCTGCGAGTCTCCAACGACAAGGATGGAGATTTCACGCTCGCGGATTTGGTTTCCTGCGAGGTCTATCTCAAGGGCAAATGCCGGGCTCTGTACATCCACAAGCTGAGAGATTGCCGTGTGTTCGTTGGAGCTGTTCTTGGATCTGTGCTTATAGAGGACGTCCAAGGCTGCATATTTGTGATGGCAGCACACCAGATCAGGATTCATGAGGCGAGGGTGACGGATTTCTACTTGCGGGTGAGGAGCAGGCCTATCATTGAGGATTGCAGTGGTGTGAGATTTGCACCATATGTTTTGAATTATGAAGGGATTGAAGAAGATTTAAAGGACTCTGGACTTGAGGAGGAGACCGGTAATTGGGCCAATGTGGATGACTTCAAGTGGCTCAAGGCAATGCAGTCACCAAATTGGTGTTTGGTTCCAGAGGAAGAATGGTTGCAGACTGTCAACATTTCGGAGGTTCATGAACAGGAGGATGATAGCTGACCTGCTTTGGCATGATTGCTGTCAGCTCTCATTTTGGTTTGCTTTTATGGATTCATTAGTTTATTTAGTATGAACACAATTGTTAGTGTCATTTGATCATGTTATTGTCACTTAATTCTATCTATGATAATATTAATGTAGACAACATGGAGTGACACTTGGTTTTATACTAAATATGATCAAGTATGAGGTGGTTACATGTTGTCAAAGTCAGTTGAAACTCTATATAGTTCGATTTGTCAACGTAGACTAATTATAGTAGATAATGAAAGAATTTATTAACAAATAAATACCAAAAGGACGTCATAAAAGATTCAAATAATTTCAAACTAGACACCACAAGCCATAAGGTAGAGCATTCTGGATGTAAGCCACGTCACATGAAAATCATTTTGTATGCATGTAAACTTCTGACTCTTCATCAATCGTTGTCTTCTCCATAACTCCATTGGTGTTATCTTGTGTGGTGTGCATGCGTTTGTGGCTGCGACTGCGATCCCTGAGACTTCTATTGTTCACCTTCTCATTTGTGGACTATATATTCAACTAGAAAGATTGGCGCGCTTCGCTGCACCCGTATGCTAAGAGCATGCATATTTGTTTGTTTAATTAGTCATGCTTAATTAGGCACTGAGCTAGATGGTGCATGCATATCGAGGCAGCCAGTTGTAGATGATGCCGCTCCTGGATGTTCTAGTTATGAGGAATCTTCATCCATCGTTGCTGATCTGAAGAAATTCAGAACTCAGCTGGTTGCCTTTGACAAAGCTTGGTGTGGTCATCTTTACCATTTTGTGGCATGGAAAGTAAAAGATGCTAAATCATTAGAGGACGACCTCATTAGGTCTGCATGCAAGCTTGAGCTGTCAATGATCCAAACATGCAAAATAACTAATGAAGGCGAATCAGATAACATCGGTGGTGGATTTGAAGGTCATATGGAAAAAGGTATGGTTTGTATATTTAGTGCCTATTCTTTCTTGGTCATTTTTTTTGCAATCAACCTTGGGGTTCATTAATTCATCTATTAAAATATAAGGATCAAGCTAAAATTTAACATTTTGTCCATTGATCTTTATGCCTCTTGTTGACATCTTCAATAGTGAACTATCTTTTGAATTAAGCTTTTGATCCTCATCCAGGTCATAGAAGTTAGAAGACCAGAAACTTTAAGGGAGAGGATTCAACACCTGCACGGTGAAGCTGGTATTGAAAGGATGGGATCTGCTTTATTTGAACACGGTCAAAGCTCTTTCAAGCAAAGGAGAACAGGTGTTCTGTTGCAACTACAGTTGCAAAGGTAGCATCTCCTTCAGTTACATGTTCTTCAGGACAGTCTAATTTTTCTGAAACTGGGGAGAATTCTAACATGGATGCTGAAAAGACAAGTCGAGTTGTCAAATCTCTGGTTGGAGCTTCCTCTTCACCATTTGAAAGCAGCAAAGAAGGAAAGCTGATGAGTAACACAACACCAGAAAAAATGCCTACTGAAAATGAGCAAATAGTCAATGAGATACTCCATGATATACATGATTCTTTTGCTGAAATCTCTGATGGTACTGGTACCATTGAAGGTGATTTCAAGGTTAGCTCCAATCTTATTATACAGTTCAGCAGCACAAATAATATAAAACTTGCAATGTATATGATCAAAGTATTTTTTAATCAGTTTTTAGGATATTTTTTGGGAAATTAACATATCTGAATTCAGGGTGTTGCTGATGTATTTAACATACTTATTTTTCGTTGGGCCAAATGTCGTGTAATGTGCATTAAGAAACAAATGTACATAGAGTACACCCCCCCCCCCCCCAACACACAAACACGCACGCATGGACACAGATATCATCATCATACCTAGTTCCATAAACAGATCACAGATATCATACCTATACACGACACAGAACAACCAATGAGAGCACTTAAAACCAATCAATCCTCAGCAATGGTCAGAAGCGCCAATCCTTTGGCGCCAATCAATCCTCATCTTTAATGAATTGAGCTGCGGACTGGGTGACAATGCCATGCTTATCCATGTTTGTTAACAGCACCTTATGTACTTTGTAGTTTGTACCTATCATTTTCTCCTGTAGTTCTGATTGCACATAGAACTTCAGAGTTCCCAACTGTCATAACAGGTTGAGCCACCTGTTGCCACCCTCCAAACTGGCCATGCAGTTCCAGGTCAGCTACAATCTGTGATACCTGCAGCAGGTATTTCTTTGGTCCCCCCCTTTTTCCGAGAACGTGCTTGACATATATTTCATTAAGCAGAGAAATAGAGTTGTGTTACACCAATACAGTAATCCAAAGATTACCGTTAGTGACCCCCTGAACAAGCTGACACGAGGTTATAATTACATAGGAAACTATAAACGCGACTTAAGAGTACATGCAACCTCAACCCGCACGGCGAAGCACGTCCAGCGCTCCCAGGTGCCGGTACCCCGCTGCGATCCACATGGAGATGTCCTCCTCAATGACCTCGAGCAGCCGTGGTACTGACCTTGGCGTCCCATTGAAGGTTCTCGCGTTTCTTTCCTTCCACAACGTCCATCCAACAAGGAAGAACAAGGAATCGAAACCGCGATGAATAGGTTTGGGTAAGCGCCGCCTCGAGTCCGTCCACCACAGCATGATGTCTCCTTCCCGAACGAGAACAAGATCTTGCAGGCGAAAGCCTCTCAGACAGGATGACCACACTTCCCTGCTAAAAATGCAGCCAAGGATGATGTGATCCATTGTTTCCTCTGCTTGATCACAGATGATGCACGAGCTGCTCTCCTGCAGCCCATGGCGCCATCTCCTATGGGCCCTCCAGCACCTACACATGCATGACAAGCCAGAAGAAGAGCTTGACACGCAGCGGCACCGAAGTCTTCCAGAGTTGCCGCGCGCCAAGCGGTCTAGAGCAGCCGACGAACATGGCCCCATAAGCCGACGATGCCGAGTACTGCTGATCGGCCGTAAGTCTCCAGCAAAGGTGTCTGGAACGCCCGGCGAGAGTTGAACTTGCTCCAGCGTGTTGCACAGGCCAATGAACTCCGTGAGCAGCCTCATAGTACGTGGGCCCGTGACGTGATGCACCCACGCCCGTCCATGTAGCGCCTCTACAACGGTGACGCCTCTTCTCCTCTTTGGAACAGCCGCGAACACTGCAGGTGCCAGGCAACGGATGCTAGTTCCTTGGAGCCAGTTGTCCATCCAGAATAATGTTGATTCACCGTTACCCAAGTTCGAAATGGCGGCCCAGGAAAAATCCACCACCGCCTGCTCACCAGAGTCAGGCAGCACCTGCCAAGTCCGCTGTTGATCAGTCCGGCGAAGCCACGGCCAGCGCACCCAAAAAGCTACCCCTGTCCGCCAAAGGCCTGCCACCCCCAGACCACCAAGATCGCGTGGCCTACAGACAATCTCCCGGGCAGCCTTGCAACGCCACCAGAAACCGATGCGGCAAGGGGAGAACTTGGCACTTGGCAGGCTAATAAGGATTGGGTTATTACAGCTCATCAGCATCATGGAGGGTGTACGAGGCAATCAGTTCCCGAGACATTTATGCTCAATTGGTTGAGGCTGCGATCTGTTCAGAGTAAATTTTTCAACAAGTGATTGTGATAGCGACAAGGTGAACCATTATCACATCATTCCATGTTTCTTTATCATGTTGTTGTAGTACCATCGTAATCTGCTAGAATGGAACGACCAAACCCAGTTACCTTATTTTTCTGTTGTTTGCGGCAAGCTTGTCTTGCATCAGGTCTTAGTGAGTGAGAACCCAAAGATCACTCCTGAGCTGGACAATGCGACTTTGGAACTTTTCAACGTCCTCACAAGGCTACTAGACAACTTTCTAGATGTCGGCACTGAGAAAATCATTGAGGCCATGATGTATTCATCGGAATCAGATCGTCTAACATACAAGCTTCTATGTCAGACGGGTGTAGAAACAGCAGGGCCGTTCCCTGGCCATCGAACAGCCGCTTGCGGGAGACGAACGTCCACTGAGCCACGGCCCAATTGCACAAGGCCCACTTGTTTGCTGAGCCCTATACGAGAGAGAAAAGAGCACGAGGACAGGAAAAAAAGGCGCGAGACGGCAGTAAAATAGGTCACCGCCGACATAAATGGCGCCAACGAGGGGAACCAAGGAGCCAATTGCTGGACGGGAGCTTCTCTGCTTCGATCTCGTGCGTTAGTCATTTGGTTCTGATATATTTTCCTGCTTCTTTGAAATTGATTGAACTTCTATTAGAATGTTGTTTCAAACTTCTTGTTTTCCCTTTTCTCATGGAAGAATCCGATGCCTCAAAATCTGATTAGAGCCTTCTTATTTCTAGGGTGATGATGAAGAAATTTTTTAGATGGAATTGACTATGCATTAACATCAAAATGAGTCAAAGCTGCCCTGTTTCTGATACGGATGAATCCCCACCTAACCATGAGGGACAATCATATTTCACTGAACCCACGTATGCTCCAATACCAACACCTGAACCTGCTCAAGATCAGCAACAAACGGTAAGATGTTGATGTGTGGATATAACCTAACCTTTAGATTTTTCTTTGCATTTTCTTCAACTTGGTCATTTTATACTTAATGTCTCTTGTCATGTTAGAATGCGTATGATGCTACTGGAGCCCAATTTGCCGAAAATGTTGTCGAGCCATGCCATCAAAGCAACTGTAACAGTCCCAAGATCAATGAAGATGGGTGTGTAATACAATTTCATGATTTTGCATTTTTTTCAATCAATGATCATATCATGGTTCTGAATTTTTCCGATCAGCATAGCCACTATAGTATTTTTCTTCCCCTCTGTACAGGGAGAGCTTGATGTGTGGTTTGCAGCCTCATGTTGGCATGGAATTTAAGAATTCAGATGAGGCTTGGGCTTTTTGGCTTTTGTACGCTGGTCACAAAGGTTTTGAGGTTAGAAGAAGGTTTACAAACAAAAGACCATCGGATGGCAAGGTTACATCATGCAGATTTGTATGTGCAAATGAGGGGCATCGATGGAAAGATAAAAGAGATCATTTGACAAAGTGCCCTCGAGCTGAAACTAGAACTGAATGTCAAGTCCACATGAATCTTAATATAGACCGAAAGAAGCAAATTCTAAAAGTATCTAGTTGTTTCTGGAACACAATCACACACTACATTTGCCACAAACCTTACATTTATTGGCGTCACATAGAAAAATTTCAGATTTGCGAGCTTTTGAAATTGAAATGGCAGATGATGTAGGAATTGGACCAAAAGCTGCACATGAGTCGGCTACTCGACAAGTTGGTGGACCACTCAATCTTAGCTACACCATTCGTGACCACAAGAATTATTTGCGGACCAAGCGCCAAAGAGAGATGAAATATGGTCAAGCAAGGAGCATGGTTAAGTATTTTCAAGACAAAATTGCTGAAAATCCATCATTCCAATATGCATTGCAAATGGATTGTGATGAATAAATAGCAAATATATTCTGGGCTGATGCTAAAATGGTCATGGACTATGCTCATTTTGGTGATGTTGTTAGTTTTGACACTACTTTTGGAACAAACAAGGAGAGCAGGCCTTTTGATCTCTTCGTTGGGTTCAATCATTTTAGAGAAATTGTTGTGTTTGGTGCAGCACTCATGTATGATGAAACTTTTGAATCATTCAAGTGGCTGTTTGAGACCTTTGTAAAAGCTCACAATGGACAACAACCTAAAACATTCTATACAGATCAAGATGCTGCAATGGGAAAGGCTGTTGCAGAAGTGTTTACAAGAGCATGGCATGGACTATGCACCTTCCACATTATGCAAAATGCTATCAAACAACTACATGAAGAGGAGAGTGAAGAGAAGAGAAAAGGGAAGAAGAAGAAGAAGAAGAAGAAGAAGAAGAAAGAGAAGGATGAAGACACAAGTATTCTAGCAGATTTTAGTACTTGCATGTTTGAGTATGAGGACAGAGAAGAATTTGAACAAAAGTTTGACCTCTTGCGGCAAAAGGTGATCAAGCAAACTTGGTTGGATAGTATATATAAGTTGAAAGAAAAATAGGCTGAATGTTACATGAAGGATGTCTTCACATTAGGGATGAGAAGTACACAGTTGAGTGAGAGTTTGAATAGTGACTTGAAGAACCATTTCAAATCTGATTTTGATATCTTTAGGTTTTTTTAAGAATTTTGAAAGGGTGGTGGAAGGAAAAAGGAATAACGAACTAGATTCAGAATTTGATTCAAGGAAAAAGTTACTTAGAATCTTTATGAGGAGACCACCACCTATGTTGGTGCAGGCCAATAAGTTGTATACACCTATCATATTTGAAGCTTTTCAAGGTGAATATGAGAGATCCTTAGCAGCTTACACCAAGCCATTGGATGGTATAAATGAATATATGGTGGGAGATATTACCTATGAGGAGTACAAAGTCATCGATGATCCTTTGAAGCAAACGGTTGCTTACAGCTGTAAACAATTCGACAGGATTGGAATATTGTGTGGACATGCTCTTAAAGTTCTTGATTCGATGAATATCAAGTTACTACCACCACACTACGTGTTAAAGCGATGGACTCAGGAAGCACAAAGTGGAACTATACAAGACAACCATGGAAGAAATATAACTGAGAATTCAAAGATGGATGCTATGCTTCGCTTTAGATTTATGTCCCACAAATTTCTCAATTTGGCACATCAAGTAGCCAACTTTCCTGAATGCACAATGTTAGTGGACAACACACTTGACATCATTGGTAAGCAAATTGAAGCCAAAATCAATGCATGTACAAACAACTCTATGGATCCACCTACAATTTCTGCGGATGCTAGTCCACCAAATGATTTGTTGAGTAATGCACGCCTAAAGCAAAAGGAGGTCCAAGTAAAAAGTTCAAAATGGAAAAGAACTTGGTTGGACAAGAAGCACAAGTCCAGAAAAAAGAGACAAAACAAAGCTACATCACATGAGAAAAAAATCAATGGTACAATGTTAGAAAAAATGCATTTTTAGCATATTATTTAGTCCTATATTTTTTCCGAACCCTTTGGTTTTCTTTCTTACCAGGTTCATGAAGCTAGAGAACAGAGAAGTACTGATGATACACATGCTCAGGTAGAAGATGATGAAAAACATACAATGGACAAGGAGAATAATTCTGAAGCTCAAATGACCATCAACAGCTTCACGGAACTCTTGACTGGACCAACCAGTGCTGATCTTTTTACAAAGAATTTATTTTAAACCACTTTGGTTTTGGTGCAACTCCGAAGGAATTTGGAGGAGAACTCAGTCCTGCTTTTGCTAAGTCAACATTCTAGGATAATGGAGAAGAACTTTAGTCTGTACTTATGTTCCGTTGAAGTTTCCATCTTTTGCTCTAGTTGAAGTTTCTAGGATGTGGAATTCTAGACCAATCAAACACTTTCAGTTTCTGAGAGCATGAATATCTTTGGCTCTGTAACTTTTCTTCCATCTGCTGGGCGTGTGTGTTATTCAGCTGTCTCCCACTTTCTTTTTTTCCATTTAAGGTTTGGCAGATGGGCCTTGTGCAATTGGGCCATGGCTTGGTGGACGTTCGTCTCCTGCATGGCATGCGGCCGTTCGATGGCTAGGAACGGCGATGTTGTTTCTACGCCCGTCTGACATAGAAACTTGTATATTAGACGATCTGCTTCCTCGTATTCATCAACCTCAAGTAGTTCGTCAGACCATGAAACGATGGATACTAGGGGCCTGTTTAGTTCCGAAATATTTTGGGCCAAAAGCAAAACATTTTGCGTTTTCAGCCTGTTGGAACTAAACGGGCCTGAAACATTTCGGCCCCAAAATGTACAGGCGAAGTCGGCCTACGATTGGGCCTCGGTCTACGTGAAAGACGCCCTCCGTTCTCTCACCTTATCCTTTCACCGCGCCCCTCTCAGGCCTCTCACTCGCACTCCCAACCCTAGCTCGCACCCGCAAGCCTAATGTGCCGCTGTCGTCCTCTCCTTCCCTCTGCCGCCGCACTCGCTCTGCTGCACCAAAGCCGGCCAGATCGACGGCCTCCGCCTAGATCCACGCTCCCCGCCTGTAGATCAATGGAAGGACAAGGACAAGGCAGCGGCTTCAATGGCGAGCATGGCGCTTACGGCAACGCTGGCGTAGGCCTGGCAACGACGGGCGCACTATGGATCTCTTTGGAGCTGCCGACGCAAGCGTCGGCTACAACTTCAGTGCAGGGTCGACCACCGTCCACCACCCCCAACTACACGGGGGGTCTAGCAGGTACCACGACCCCCAGCTGGAGTTGGACCACCTTGACCTCAACGCTAGCGAGGAATGGAGGCCAGAAGATACTCAGCAGTACGCGGGCCACCTTTGCGGAAACGAGGACTTGATGTTGCCTCCCGTTTGCGTGCGGAGGGGCGGCGTGTCGCATAGCCTCAACTTCCAGCCTCCTGGATAGGTGGGCAAGGCAGGAGGTTCCGGATCTGCTTCCTTCGACATGCGAACTGCATCAGTTGGATGTGACTTCGTCCAGCCCATGTCTCATCCACGGAGCAGTAGAGCAGCCGGTTCAAGCCGTCGCAGGGGCCGTGGCCGCGTCCGGGGGCAAGCCTTTGAAGGTGACTTGTGCGAGGCACACTTTCGTAATCTGAAGTTTGTAGGTTCCTCTGCTCGTGCTGCAGTTTGTAGCTATGCATATGTACGCTGCTGTGTAGGTGCTAAGTTCCCCTGTTTCTTGTTGATGCATGTCTAATCTAGGTTGATGTGTAGGTGCTAAGCTAGTGTTTTGATGCTCGTTGTATCACTTTGATGATTTGACTCATATTGTATGTTTCTATTGCTGTCATTTAAACAGCTAAGTGGCACTACTTTGATTTCTCTATTTCAAATGGATGTCCTTCTCTATGTCATTGGTATGTGCTTGTTGGTTATTGATGCATGTGCTAGCTTGTTACAACAGCAATTCAGTGTTGCATATGTGCCCTGCAGTGGTGTATGTGTTCTCTATAACAGCAATTCACCGTTTAGGTTCAGAAGAGCAAAGCTAATTGGACACCTGAAAACATAGAGCAGTATATCAAATGCTACATGCAAGAGGTGCACAAAGGGAACTGTCCAAATAGACAGATGAATAGATTTGGATGGAGGAACATGGAGAAGAGTTACTTGGCAGCAACAAACTTGAAGCATGACAGAGAGCAACTGGCTGGCAAGCTGAGGAATCTCAGAAAAATTTGGAGGTTCTGTAACCTTGCTAGAGAGAGCACTGGCTTAGCTATAGATGCAAAAGGATACATTCAGGCTCTAGAGAAATGGTGGAAGGATAATGCCAAGGTAAATGCTCATTTTATATTGTATGCTTGTTTGTCTGAATGCTCCTTAGTTTGTAACTGATGATGTATGCTCCTTTTACAGGATAGTGATTTGCTGAAGTTCAGGAACTGTGGTATTCCTCCATACTTAGAGCAGATGGATGATATGTTTAAAGGAAACACAGTAGATGGATCCACCTCCTATGTGCCTGGTGCAAGGCGGGCTAGTCAGTGCCATGTAGTTAGCTCTGATGAAGAAGCAGGAGAAGAAGTAGGAGAAGAGCAGGAGGATGATGTAACCCCTAAGAGCTATGGGAACAAAAGGGCAAGCAGCACTAGCGCAACTGGTGCCAGCCCCAACAAGAAGTCTAAGAGCCCAGCAGTAAGGTCCATGAATGCTGGCCTGGCAACACACTGTGAGATTGGCAGGAAAAGGCTCCAGTTCCAGAAGCAGGTGCATTTGGAGAACAGAGAGCTGTAGGAGAAGATGCTGAAGGACATAAGCTGGAAGAGAATAGAATGCACCAGGATAGGGCAACAGGAGATGGGTATTTTTGTGCGCACCCCAACATTATGGCGCAGGTTGTACAACCTTGTCCACTCAGAAACTGATATGGACTTCTTCCTGGCAACCCAGGACGAAGAAGGGAGGATGGAGCTCATCCAGATGTTAGGCCAGAAGACAGTCCCAGTGGACAACTAGAACACCTTGTCTAACTTGCATGTATCTAGCTTGCACTTGTAGTAGTGCTTTTGAACCAGGCCCTTAGAGCAATGGTAGTTTGTTAGTCTCTCCTTAGTTTTTTGAATTTGTGTTTGAACTATGGTTGTAGTAACTCAATTTGTGTTTGAACTGGGTGGTAGTCATGTATGGTTATGTTCATTGATTGGTCAGTTTGAAGTATGCTGCCATTTTCACATACTTGATGCATGGGATACAGTAGATGATTGTTTTCTGTGATGCATGGGGCTCATGTGTTATTTGAACCAATTACTGAATTGATTCTATTGTGCCCATGACAGGCTGATGATGAACAACATGAATCAACAAGGAAAAGGTTGCTGACTTTGTTGATAAAAGAAAAGGAGGAGTTGCTAGAAGAGCTGTTGAATGATGAAGAGGATGATGAGTTTATCCTTGGTATGTGCCAGTATTCTTTGCATATTGACAAGTACTTGACTAGGGCTGAGTATAGGACTCCTAAAGTCACTGGTTTAGAATGGGTTCATGACAAGCTACTAAGTGAAAAAGAAAGTTATAACATGTTTAGAATGGCACCAAGTATGTTCAGTAGCTTGCATAATCTTTTGGTAGAGAAATATGGACTGAAATCTAGTAGTAAAACCTCATCTATTGAGGCTCTAGGGTTGTTTCTTTGGATGGTTGGGGCACCACAAAGTGTTAGGCAAGCTGAGGACAGGTTTCAGAGGTCATTGGGGACTGTCTCTAATCTGTTTCACAAAGTCTTAAATTGTCTAAGGACCTTAATGATGACATCATAAAGCCAGTGGACCCACAATTTAGAACAGTGCATCCAAGGCTAAGTAACCCTAGGTTTTTTCCCTACTTCAAGAACTACATAGGGGCTATAGATGGGACTCATGTACAATGTGTGGTGCCAAATAACAAATTTGTCCAATACTTGAACCGTAAGAGCATCACTTCACAAAATGTGATGGTTTGTTGTGACTTCGACATGAGATTTACATTTGTTAATGCTGGTTGGCCTGGATCTGTTCATGACATGAGAGTGTTTAATGATTCAACAACTACTTATGCACCACAATTTCCACATCCACCACAAGGTACTTAGTTACACATTAGTGCAATTGTTTCTTGATGGTTATGTACCTGGGACTAACATATTGTTTGCTGATGTAGGCAAGTACTATCTAGTGAACTTCGGGTATGTTAACAAGTTGGGTTACCTAGCTCCTTACAAGGGATCAAAGTATCATCTGCAGGATTTTCGAGGCGACATCGAACCAGAAGGTAAAGAGGAAATATTCAATTACGCATACTCTTCTCTTAGGAATGTAATAGAAAGGTCTTTCGGAGTGTTGAAAATGAAGTGGCGGATCCTGCAAAACATCCCTCCGTATGCACCTGAAACGCAAACCGAAATCATAGTTGCATGTATGGCTCTGCATAATTTCATGAGGACAAGTGGCAAAAGAGATAGACACTTTTGTAGGCTTGACAATAATGAGAACTATGTGCCGCCAAAAGCTTATGAGAATCAGCCTGATCCCGAGGTAGTGGACGATGAATCGGACTTGATAATGAGTTTCGTGATTCCATAGCTTATGCTATGGCAAGTCGTTCTTGTGTGTTTTCTGTGTTTGAGCACATGTTTATTTGTTTCTGTTGAAGCGTTTCCTGTAAATGTATGAGGACATGTATATGACATATTACGGTGCTTGGAGTTTGTATGTGCATGCTTACAGGCGCACCAGTTTGCATGTGCATGCCAAACCAGGCGCACCAGCATGCATGTGTTGCATGCGGTTGCATGTGCACGCTGGTTAGATGGCAATAAATGCATACGGGCTTGGTGGCAATAAATAGGCACTGTTTGTGCTCTAGTTTTTGCAAAACATTTTGGAACTAAACACCAAAACGAAAATATGTTGCTGTCAGGATTTTGGTGTGCTGAGATTTCTTTTTGGATTTTGGCTACTTTGCAAAATATTTCAGGAACAAACATGCCCCGGGGAGGAGATATTGACTAGGGCTGTGTTTAGTTCCGTGAAAAGGCGTAAAAAAAGTACTGTAGCACGTTTTGGTTTTATTTGGTAAATAGTGTCCAACCGTTGACTAATTAGGTTCAAAACGTTCGTCTCGCAAAGTACAACTAAGCTGTACAATTAGTTTTTGATTTCATCCACATTTAGTACTTCATGTATATATCGCAAGTTTGATATGACGGGGAATTTTTTTTTACATAGTGTTTTTTTATGAAACTGAACACAGCCTAGGTCTTCCTTAAAAGCCTCCAGACCGATGACACCATCTTCAAGAAGGTTTCTCAATCTGTGTGCTGTGCCTTCCGTGCAATCACTCTGGGTGGCAGTGGGGAGAAGGGTCAGAAGCTCGCCGATGCACGGCTGGTGAAGGCAGCCGAAGTGCTTATCAAAGCAGCAATGAATGTGTGCTCATTGCCCGTCAAGGTTCTGGAAAGTGGAAACGGCATTGTACAGCGATTTAAGAGTGTCGCAACTAGGAGTCAGACCAGGCTGCCCAGATTTCATCATCTTGGAGTCTTTGATGCAGCGTCAACTGGAATGGCTGGTGCTGGTGCAGAATGCAGATGAGTTCACCGATGCGTGTGCGTCTATATGTGTTACAACTTGTGGGAGTGCCGTGATATTTGAATTCAAATAAGCATGCAGCATAAGCGAGCTGAATGCATGTATATATACACACACACGAAACTCAATACAATTCTGAAATGCTCTCATGTGTATCATGTCTGTATCTTCCATCATCATGCACTACATCTGTAAGCTACCACACAACCAAATCAGCTCACGACGACAGCTGCTGCGCCTCCATCACCACAGAGGCCTCGACTGTGGAAGTCGCCTCTGGGGCTGCCGCCTGGACGGCGGCCCTGTCCTGTGCCTCTACCGCCTCAGAATAAATAGGAAGCTACTATGGCCCCGTTCGGTTGGGCTGATAAGCCGGCTGAAAAACACTATTGGCTGATTTGCTGTGAGAGAAAAATACTGTTCCGGCTGAAAAAACAAGCTGAAAAAGACGTATTATAAGTCGGGTGAACATGCTCTATAAGCTAATTACTAATCGCTTGTGCCAAGTGTACGAGCCTTTAAATTTTCATTTTAATGAATCAAATACATATACTAAGACACTAAGTACCATATACATACATATACTCATGGGCCCCAGTCGTCACACCTACTGCCCACTCCCCTAAGACGACCCTGGCTAAGACTGAGCCATCATCTGATAGACCTGCGTCTTAGGGGAAGATATGGTACTTAGTGTCTTAGGCAGTACTGGAGGAAGATTCCCCCTCGGTTAACTCAGCCTTAAGCATGGTTAGGGCATTGGCGCATGCCCGTCCCTGGGCCTGAGATCATTTTTCTAACACAGACTTCAGTTGCTCGATTAATATAAAGATTGAGGTTCTAGTTCTATAGGACAAATAAAAGCAACGCAATTCTACACCACTACCCACTGGTGGCTAGAGCGTTTGAATGTAAGAAGAGTGCGATCGAATTATTACCACGAGGGAGTAGATGTTGCCATGTTGGTCCGGCCCGCGGTGTCCTAGCTTCTCGACCTAGCCGGTCCACCCTCTCTTGTTGGGAGGGAAAGTGACGACGACCCTGGTCCTTTCCTCGGCCAGCCACTCGGCGCTCGCACCCCAGAAATGGCATTGGCATCTTATTCTCGTACCTGCTTCAATTCCACGCAGAGTCCAAGACAAGTAGAGGAAAAAGGATGAGCTAGAAGACTACAGACTGTACCTTCTTCTCCGGGGCACAAATCTGATTCCACTATTTAGTTATGTGTTTCAAATTTATCCTTGCTTTGGCACAGTTCCATTGTTTTGTACTCCATCTCTTTTAAATTACAAGACGTTTTGGTATTTCTAGATACATAGATTTTGCTATACACTTAGATATACATTGTATCTAGATATATAGTAAAAGAAATGCATCTAGAAAAAACCAAAAAATCTTGTAATTTGGAATGGAGGGAGTCTTGACTCTTGACTATACTGTTTGTGTGTTGAATTTATCTTTGCTTTGGTAAAATAGATGTCGTATACTTAGGCATGTTGATTGCGTATACCCAAATAGGTCTGTATGCTTGGCATCATATAAAGGTGAAAAGTACCATGTGCCAGATTTGAGGGGTCTTGCTCCAAGTGGCGAACAAGAGTTCTTTAATCATTTACATTCAAGTATTTAGGGGGTGTTTGGGACTCCTCCGCTCTATATTTTTCAGCTCCGCTCCATATTTTGTAGCCAAACGGTTTTAGCTCCATCCACTCTGTTCGAGGAAAAAGTATAGAGTTGTGAGAGTACCTAAAGAGGTGTTTCATAAACTCCAGGTTTTTTGTAGAGCTGCTCCACGGTGGAGTTTCTGAAGCAGAGTTTGTGGAGCAGTCCTAAACATCCTCTTAGAATATGGTGGAGCGCTAATTTGGTGTGTGAAAAATTAAATGAAGTGGAGGATCCTTCTCAAAATGCCGAGTTAGACGATGGAGAGGCAAAAGATTAGTGTCGCTGCAACCATATGCGTACATAATTTCATTCATGATAACCATTATGAGAATAAAGATTTTCGTAAATACGATCAGAATCCTGGTTATGTGCCCGCTGTACCTCTAAGTTATAAAAAGAATTTTCCTTCACACAATGTAGGTGATACATCAACTTCGGAATCTAGTGATCCGAACATTGATAAATTCTGAGATGACCCTGCACGGGCAATTTTTCTTTCTAGATCATCATAAGCATATGTGTTTGTATTACAACATGATATGTGTTGTTGGCATGTCTACATTTATTAATGGGTCATGACTATGCTAAACAAATATTGCTTGCTTCTACTTTGTATTTTTTAAATTTTTTTGTTTTTAAATTCAAATGCATTCCAATAAAAAACCATATACAGTACAAACATACAACTCTAGTTGTTACAAGTTAGATAGATAGGGGCATCTTAGACAACTGACTTCTCTTAGCCATGCATGATAAAATAGGCGAAGTTGTTTTGCCAAATAGTGCATCAAAACAACTCTAGCTCCACCGGTGAAGTTGTTCGTGGATCTGAAGCAAAAAAAACACACTTCCACTAGTGAATAGGAGCTATGGGCATGGTGAAATTCCAAAGAAAAGATAAAGAGCTCGAGATGGGGAAGGACTGTTTGGTACATCTATGTTTCACGGGTATGAAGATATTTTTTTAGCTTTAGCTCTACTAGTGCAGCTAAAGCTGTTTTAGTAAAACATTTGGATGAACATCTTCTCCTAGTAGATAAAAATGGTAAAATGACTAAAGTACCCATCCTTTTTTCTTCCTTTATTTATTTCTTTTCTCCCTCCCTGTTTCAACTTATCCTCTTTATTCGAACACCATCCGTTTCTATGATCCGAATCTGTCGACCGCTTATCCCGCTATCCCTTTCCCCGGGGCTTACCGCCACCCCTCTCCTTCCCACCGATTTCCTTCCTCCCAGCCTGGTCTGCAGTTGTGACCTCGTGACTTCAATTGCCCATTACATTTCCGCCCTCACGCACAATTCCACCTTCACACACAACTCTGTCCCTGATGACTTTGCCTCCGCACATGACCTGCCCTCGCGCCACCCAACCTAGCGTCTCTGCCCTGCCTGCCCTAGTGCCTTTGTTCGTCAAGCTCACCCGTATGGACGTGGGACATTTCACGAAGGACCTGCCCATTCGAATGGAGGCGTTGGTCATTGAAGCACATTTTTAAGCTCCCGCGGAGGATTCGCTCTTCTGTGAGCATGTACGATTTGTAGAAGAAGGGGACACTCCCTGCCCTATTGGTAGGTGGAGCCGTAAAACTGCTCCCGGAGTGACTCTAGGAGCACTAGTAAATGGGGGCCGAAATACGAGCATAATAAAACCCGCAAAGGAGAGATAAAAGAGTTCGAGGTGTACATGTAGCGGTGTGCCGGCATGCGCTATCACTGTCAGCAGTGCCTCGGTGGTTTGGTCTCGAACTCTTGGTGACTACGAGTTACTCCTTCTGTTCTAATGAATAGTATTTACATTTATGACTTTAAGTCAATTTATTATGAGAATACATTTCATAATTAATTTAATGGCATTTATTTGATATCATAAATATTGATATTCTTTATCTATAATTGGTTACACTTATAAGATACTAAAACATGACACTATCCTAGAATTACATTTTTTTCGCTTGTCTTCTAATCCGTACTTTTCAGCTTGTTTTTTCAGCGGGAACAGTGTTTTTCTCTCACAGCAAATCAACGAACAGTACTTTCAGCCATGGCTTTTCAGCGAAGCGAACGAGCTCTCAATTTGCACAGGAACACACACCAACGTGGCTGCGTGAATACAAGAAAGCGATAGTACTAGGCAGTAGGGATGAAAACGGTACGGATATTCGAGACCGAATTCGTTTAGAAGGGTTTTAATCCGTCCGTATCCGAGTCTGGATATTTAACATCCGATACCGTATTCATATCCGAATATTTAAATCACATATTTATGATGTCGATATCCAATCGTATTCTATCCGATATTTTTATACTATCCGTATTCGAATCCGAATCCAGACACAAATATAAAAACAAATACGATGACCCTGTTCGGCAGGCTGTTTTTTTGGCTTATAAGCCGGCTGTGGCTGATTTGCTGTGAGAGAAAAACACGGTTCCACGGCTGATAAGCCGTGCTGATAAGCTCAGCCGAACAGGGGAGATATCAGTGATATTTGTCTGTATCCGATCCGTTTTCATCCCTACTAGGCAGGACCAGGTCACTTGCAGACGAAGCAAGGAGTCGATTCAATACATGAATATAAGAAGTCGCCGTCGATCAACCAAAATTACCAGATATTGGCCTTCAGGACAGGGACCACCCCGCCGCTCCGCCGATCGGTATGCAATATAATGGCCTATGGTAAGGTTTAAAACATGTATAAGAATGTCATTTTAAAGGTAATAAACAAAGTTGTATGACTTTTGATATAGCTCCTGTGTGCAGAAGTGTACCGGAAGCACTTCGTAGTCCATCTCCAAAATCCTATCGTGACGACCTTAGAGCAAGTCCAACAGATTGGGTAAATATATTTATGAAGTCATTTACAGCTACTGTGCTTAAAAGAAGCATTACAACAGTTTATCTATATTGTTTTTTACTTTTTCTAGCCAGCTATCCCACCATTCTCGCTGGCCATATTTCTCTAGCGAATCCTGCTTACTATTTGTGTTTTCCAATTTAGCTAGCCCGTCGTAAAACTCTACATTTTAGATGGACTTTCTATTTTACATAATAGCTAAATCTCACAATTTAGTATCTAATTTTACCAAGTCTCTTAAAATTGCTCCATTATTCCCTCTACAAGGAGCCGGTTAATAAAGGGTGGGTAGCACAAGTTACACCATTTGATTTGCACCAATCCGTTCCGCTCGCTCCGCTGACAGACTAAGAGCGTTTGGTTTGGAGAATAAACTCAAATGATCATATATCATGAGTTCGTTCCTCGAATTCAGTGAAATAACCTCATTCCATATACTAGTACTAATTATTAGCTCGTGGATCAACTCATTCTATTCCACAAAAAAAAATATAAAAAGTGAGATGATAGACTACTTCATCACATAAACCAAACACCTCCACTAACAAAATCAGTAGCATATTACCTTTTTCACATCCATGATGCCTCAGATAATAATATTCGTATTTCCCTTTGCGATTTATGCTAAAGAAACATGACACAGTACATCTTGTGCAGCTCATCGGCTACCTCTCATCTGGAGCCACAGGCACGGGGGGTGATCCCTTGCATACTGATACCAATTCCGGGGCACTCCGTGGCCGTGAACGGAATGAGTCACTCAGCGAGCGCTTCCACTTTCTAGCGGCATGCCGCTTGCTGCTTGTACCAGCAGGGGCTGCAGCAGAAGAAGAGCGTGCTGTCTCAGGAACACCAACACTTTCTTCGTGTTTCTTTGGCATGCTGTGGCTTCGCTGATTGCTACCAAAGAACTTGCCGCTTGAAGATTTGCTTAAACCAGAATGAAAGATGCCATCGTCAGTTAAATAGCCGTTCTCCAGACTGTCCTGCATGGCCAGGTCGTCGTATTCCTCATCAGACCTGTTGCAGTCCTCGTTGACAGATCCTTCCATCTGCCATGCAAGTATCCACAAATATGCTTACAATGGGATCCAGAGCATAGAGTACAGTGAAGCAACTCATGAGTGAATCCTTTTACCTACTGTTTAGGATAAAAAAAAATAAAATGGCCATAACAATCCAAATAAAGACTTCATCTCACCTCCCCATCGATCTCCCTGTTGTCTTCTTCACTTAGGTCCTCATCGCTTCCCGAATTAGGCCGAACATCAGCTTCTTCTTCCTCTTCTTCATCGCTGCCATATGCTGCTGATGACTCTTTGATCTAGCCTCAAAAAGTATTAAAGAAAATTCAAAATAGGACACTAGCCTTACAAAGAACATTGATCAGAAAAGAAAGACTTTCAGCCATGGTACAAGTAGCAGTTAGTACCTCTTTACAATGTCCATCTGACTTCTTTGGAGAACCAGATGAAGATAGTACATGTCTGCTACTACCTTCAGCAGCATTTGTAAATGATTCATCAGCATTTCCAGCTTGACTTGTACAGCCCGTATCAGTAGGCCAGGCACTTATCCCAAAGGTGCCAAACTGCAGATTCACTGACTCTGCTCTTCCAATACTTAGAGGTCCATAAATTGGATTCCCCACAGATTTCTTATTACTGTTGTCAGAACTGCATTTTCCATCTCCTTCACTGGACTCAACTGGCCAGGCCTTAGAAACAGAACCGTCGACATTAATGATAGCCATGAGCTTTCTTGAGGATCCAAGCCGTTGGATCAATTTGAACATCCCCTTGGAACTCATGGAATTAGCCATGCATTGGTTTTTGTACTCTTCATTTACAATAGCAACAGTATTTGCTTCAGGATCGTATAACAGATCTCCATTACCTCGCCTACGGAGGCAGCTAAAGACAGTGGCATGGATCGAAGCCACACTCCGATCAACATTAGTGTTGTTGACCTTGGGAACTAGGTACTTGTCAGCTCTGCTGCAGAGGTACTCCTGGATAGTTCTAATGTTGCTGATGTATTTAACATACTTATTTTTCGTTGGGTCAAGTGTCATGTACTTTGCACGTACAGCAAACCTCTCTGTGTGCTTACCCTCATTAGATATGTAGATCATGAAAGGTATTATCGAAGGATGTTTCCTCATTAGACCCATCTGAAATAATTAAAAGGAAATGTGGAATAAAGTGGGCATGTTAACCATGAAAGTTACAACTCCACCTTTATTAGCAGAAGAAATACAATATAGTTGGCCCGATATGATCTAAAAAAAATCAATAGCTGGAATGAAAGGAAGGAAGTGCAAATGAATAGTTTTCTGCAAGCACATACCACAAAATTAAGGCTTAAGTGAACACCCTCGACAACAACTGATTCTTTCCTATCTTCCCACGCAGTAATTAACCGATCCAAACTATCAATCACCATCTCGCTCTGTGCTTTATAACCTTCAATGGCCATTTGCTTCTTCCCGATTGATTTCCCATCAACTTTTTTGCTAAGAGACCCACTTTTCTCATAATCAATATTTGAGCTGCTTGATACGCCTGAGCGTTTTTTTGCTTTCCTCGTAGCTTTTGCTTCAGCAACTGCTACTGGGTCGAGACATTCACCTGCATGATAAGTTGATGCCCAGAGAAGAGGATTTTCTTTCTCTTCAACAAAGCTTCGCATCATGTGACGTATCGAATCTGTGGAAACTACAGTTGTAATTCCTAACCTGCTTCCCTGTTGAGACATTAACATCTCTATAAGGAAGAAATTAGAGGGGGGGGGGGGAAGCTAAATTTCCCACAAGTGCAGTGGACATAATCTAGTTTTGGAAAGAACATATTTACTATTCCTAAGTCTTTCCAATACCAAGTCACAAAAAAAAGATCTTTCCAATACCAGCTATGGACGAAGATTCGTGGAAAAAAGAAAAACAATCAAGGGGGAACTTAATTCGCTAATAACATTGCTTTGTTCTATCCTGGTGCCACAGACTTCCATGTAGTAATAATACAATATGTACTTCATCTGCATCTCCAGTCTATTGTTACATTCTCACAGCAATGTTCCTTGCCTGAATAGGTCTAAGACAAGTTCTAATGGAGGATGAGGAGCAAAAGGGCATACAAGAAAGTAAGGAGGTAAGGAAAATTAAAATTATTACCAGCAGCGTAGAAAGAGTAGACTTGCCACAGCCACTAGTTCCGCAAAGAAGAACTGTGATAGATTCCTTTCGTTCACGAATCCTAAGGCAAGATGAAAGAATATAAGTGACAGGGAGAATGATAAAATATGAACACCTTTAAAAAGTTCCCTTTGAAATATATGTGGTCAATCTGGAGGCACTAGAATGCTTGTGGTTCTGAAAAAGTTAAGTGCAGTTGACATCAGTGACAACACAAGTATGGAAATCAATTATGGGCGTTAACCCCTATAGCAATTCCAATGAGACAATTTGAATCTCGTTCAATCGGCAAATAGTCATAGTGTTGCATAGTTATCCCTTTCAAAGAGTAACATTAATATTAATTATGCTAAGTAATCAACTCATCATGCTGCCGTGTTCAGAACTATCTGTCCTGAACATCACATTCACAAATCCGATTATATTATTTATGAGCTGCTGAATGTTTCACAACGACGTAATAAGCATGAACGGCGACGAAACAACAGATTGCCGCAAAATGAGGGATTTTTTTAAATTATTTTCTCAGCAATTAGAAACAGATGGGTAAGGAGACAGTTGAGTTGCAGTGGCAGAAGGGAGAAGGGAAGAAATGGGGACGAAAGAGAGTAAGGGAGTGCGGCGGACGGACCTGCAGGCGAGCATGAGATCGGCACGCTGGTTGGGGGCGACGTACTTGTAGAGGGCGAGGGCGTCGAGGACGAGGTCGAGGAAGAGGTCCCTTGGGAGGAGGACGGTGGTCCGGCGCTTGTATAGCTCGAACTGGAACTGGCGGGGGCTTGTGGTCGGGGTGGCTTCGGCGACCTCGTACCTCTGCACCCGGGCGGAGGCGGCCGTGTCGCCGTGGCCCTGGTGGTCACCCCGGATGACATCGAACACCCTGCGGCTGATCTACAAGAGATAAAGACGGAACGGAGGATCCAATCAGACAAAAGCACATGGAAGATGGGAGGTCCGGGGAGATCGGCATCGAAGGCGAAGAGGCAGAGGGCCGGACCTCGAAGGCGTGGCGTGGCTTGCATCCCATGAGCTGGAGGGTGCTGTGGATGAGGGAGCGCGTGTATCGGAAGGAGGAGGCGTTGTCGTCAACCACCACAATGTAGAGCAGCTTCGCCGACGCCATGGGCGCCGTGGCTGGAGCCTGGAGGTCGCCGGGAGAAGGGAAGGTGGCGGTGCGGCCCGGTGGCTCCCCCTTTCCCTTGTGTCGCCTGGTTCCTCCTCCGGTCTGGTTCTGATTCTGATTCGGTGGGTCAGCTCTGATTGACTTGGCTCGTCGGTTTGGGCTTTTCCCATTTTCCCTTTTCCCCTGCCGGGCCTGACACGACACGGCGCCTTACGTCTCCTACCACAATTTGAATTTCGCCTCACCTCATTATTTACAATAGTGCAGTGCCCGTGTTAACGCCACGGCTTCATTTCAGAGATGCACATAAAAACAACCGAACGACGATATTTTTTTCATAGTTCAACTTCCACACATTGTATATGACCATGTATATAATTCGAAAAAAACACTAACGCACAACAAGGCATAATAAAGTTATGTCTCGCCTAACCCATCTAATTTACAATATGCCTAAGACCTTATGTAGACCTTGGAGATCATCAGGGAAGTTGTCAAAACATTTATTTGCACGACTCTTTAAAATGTCCGTGCTAACGTTATGACAATGTTCAGGTATATGCAAATTAGAACTAAAATAACGGTGTATATCACTTTTTCTCTGTATTGTATCTTCCTATCCGCGCTTTGCACCTCTGGCAAGAAAGCCAGAAAGGGCCTGACCAGATGCAGTACCCTGAAGCGGCCAGCCATCTTCCTGTAACCAGGAAAATAGAAGTCGGTAAAAGTTAGTCAATGTGCAATGACAATGTTTTGCTTGGAACATTGATCAATATCACCATATAGTTTATTATGTCTATAACAAGTTAATGCACCAGCCATGACTTAAATGATCCTATCCACTCTAAAACAATCTTCTTATGTATATACAAATATTTACTTCTCGAGAAGGCACCCATGGGTTCAGTTTGCAGTTGAACAAAATGTTCAGTTTACATAATCAGAATTCAAAAGCAAAACAATATTCGTCCTGTGCATCTAAGATTTATCTGAATGCATAGAAGTGTTGAATCAAGCTACAGAAGCTAATAAAGGATACAGACCCTCTGCAGTACCTGGTGTTGCATCATCCAAGTCTCTGCACTCCCTCACCGTCGTGCTGGGCATGGCCGCCGCAGTACAGGCAAAATTGTGACATAGAGCATGTAAAACTTCCAATGGTAAAATACAAAACATACAACAATATTTGTAAGAAAAAATAATTGAACAAAGCCAGTGCTACTACTCTTCCTCAAAAGAAAATATCTTCAACAATAGCAAAAAGTTTTTATGGCAAAAGCCAATGCCTTTATCCTAAGGCCAGCACTTCAGTCAGTTCTTCCATACAATGGAACTTTTAACCCTCAACACCATGCTACCTACATATGTCTGGCTTATACATACATCTAATTCAACAGGCAGTGAAAGACAGATAAATCATTGAAAATTCTATGGCAGGTCAAAATAAGATCCAGCACTGAGTAGCCAGTCTTAAATTTACTTAGGTATGTTAACTATGAAACAAAGTTGTCTGTGATTCTTAGAACAGTATCATAAGAGCGCACTTGTTCCAACTAAAAATGACAGCCCTGCCATCATTAGTTATCCATCTTTTGATTAATTGAATATAGTTGGCTCATACATATTAAAACACATGGTTTCAAGAAAGAAAAAAAAGTCAATGCTGAAGGATTGTAAACTGATTTTTAAGATACTGTCGAAGAAATTTTCCTCACTGGATTCAGCAGAAGTTAAGGGCTTGTCCTGTGAATAAGAATAAAAATGAAGATGGATTAGTAAGGGCAAAAAGATATATTATTCGCATGAGCCTTTAGGAAATTCACAAGCTACAAGGAATTGCGCTATTATTAATAGGAATCGACAGGGAATTGACAACCTAAAAGGAAATCGCATGAGTCTCTAGTCTTAATCAAATCACATGCACACAAAAAAAAAACAAGAGCACTGAACAATCATTATTGCCTGCTTGCAGCATGACTTACTTGAGCTCCACCTCTGGTTTGTTGTGCCTGTCGACTTCTTAGCAAGGGAGAAGGCAGTTCAGTTTGCCACACACACTTTCAGAATTTTAGACTTGTGTTAGTGCAGTGTGTGTGCGCGCGCTCTGAACAAACATGTTACACCAGTTTATATAAACTGAACACTATGGATTCCAAGTGAACACCAAATAAATAAACATTACCTCTTAAACATGTTAACTGAATCTTCTGAAACATGTTAACTGAATCTTCCCCCACACAATCAATTTAGGCAGCGATTTCCAACTCGTTTCTTCAGTGTTACTATTATATGCTTTTCACCCACTGTCAGATTGTCACCCACTGACACTTACCAACAAAAGCTCCACCTTTTCCAAGGCTGAAAATAAAGGAAATATAAGTATGGATCTGAGTGAAAAGAAGTTGAGAACTCTAAAACAAAAAGCAAGTGAACACCTCACTACCTCATTTAGCTGTGAGAGAATGTCTGCCAGTGCCTCTCAAGTCTCAACAGCTCTGCAGCAAGTTGATTGATGTCATTCTTGTCAAGGGCAGTAGGATGGAATCTGCATTCCATGAAGTATTCATTACAATTTGACATAAATAGTGCATTCGTGCTCTAAATGAGAAGCCGTTTCACCTCTCCATAGAAGAACAATTGGAGATATAATTATTTTTTAGAAAAAGGAAGGACAAAATCTACGAGCAGGGTACTTGGAGAATGGATCTCGGCACATACCATTGGATTCCTGGAGGATGGGTGCAGCAGCTCATCTCGAGTGGGATTCTTGGCGGGGGAGGGCAGCAGCTGCTGCCGTATGCCTACGCAATGCAAGCTAGCAAGAATGAAACCTTTGGATTTGGGGATAGGGCAGGTGTGTGTGTGTGGAGGAAGCTACCTATGATGGACGGAACTTGGGGGCGCGCGGACCCTTGATGACGGGGAAGAGGGAGCAGAAGACGGTGGCGTCCCTGACGGCGAGCAGCAGCAGCACTCCCGCGCATGTCCCTGCGTTGATGACTGCGAAGATGGAGCAGAAGACGGCTGCGGCCGCAACGGGCCACGGTGACGTTCGCCCAAAGGCCGTGGCGGAGGCCGCGGCCGCGCCAACGTGGCCACGACGGAGCCCGCTCGCGCTTGCGCCAGTCGGTGCTGTGCCCCACGCCGGTGCCATGCCTTGCGCGATGGTGGAGCACGCGTGGCGGCCGCCGGACACCAGAGACGGATCGTCGACACGCGATGCTGGCCTAGCCGCTCCGCGACGTCGAGCACGACCGCGATGGGGATGGAGCACCTGCAACTGCGAGCGGGACCTAGAAGAGGGCAGCCGCTGTGCCCTTCGCCAAAACCCTAGGCACGGGCGCTCCTGTGCATGGCGGCGCTGCCGTCTTCTCCTCAACATGGCTCAGCGTTGAGATTTTGTTCCGCGATTGGGGAAGACGAGTCACTTGCGTCGGGCGTGGGGCATAGGGTCGCGCCTTGGGAAGAGGAGCCGCCGCGTGTGGGAGGGCGCGCCGCACGCGTGGGGTGCGGGGGAGGATGAGTGATGAAGTTTGAGCAAGAGAAAATAGAGATGAGAGTGGATCTGGTCCTTTCGTTTAAAAGATTGGCTGGCCTTGGGTGTAGTATTTTAGTAGGAGAGATCATAACTGTGGTGGACAGTTTATGGTGTGGCTTTAGAAAAGTTCACAACTGGTGAATTATACAGTAGTAGAGATGTGACGAATATTTTTTTCAAAAATAACTAAAGCCCCGTTTAAAATTATAAAATATTTTGGTTTTCCTATATATATTTTTATACACTTAGATGTACACTATGTCTAAATACATACTACGAGCAGTGAATCTAGAAATATAAAAACATCTTATAATTCATAATTGAGGGCGAAGTAAACATACACATACATTTTTTTAAGAAAAACTATTGAGCTTGCTCCCCTAGCACTGTATTACCACCAAAAGAAGAAACAGAGAGTATAGTTAGCTACTCCGTCCGTCCCAAAATAAGTGTCATTCTCGCTTCTCGAGAAGTCAAACTCTTTTAACTTTGACCAAAAATTTATAATACATAATCAATATTTTTAGATAGATCATTGAATCTATTTTCATAATAAACATATTTGGAGATACAAATGTTGCTAATATTTTTTATAAATCTAGTCAAAGTTAAGAATGTTTGACCGGCACAAAACCCAAAACGACACTTGTTTTGGGACGGAGGGAGTAGATGCTAACAAAATGAGTACAGGAGCTTACCAAAAAGACAGAAAAGGCCACGCAGGACCAAGCCAAACAGAAATGGCTAGGAAGCGGTCACAGCCACCACACAAAAACGAAAGAGAATTACAAGTGCAAGCCAATTCATAATTACATAACAATCTTTGGGGGAGCGGGTGCAAGTGAAGTTTAACCTCACTTTTGAAAATTGCCTTCCATGCTGCAACTGATGGTGCCTTACCATTGAAGATGTATTCATCTCTCTCCTTCCATATGCTCCAAGCAACAAGTATCACAATGTCGATGAAATAGGGAGAGTTGAAATAGGCCCTCTACTGAATTAGCATATGGTGGAGGCTACCTTGTACATTCCATTGAATGTTGACTATGAACCATCGGGTTACACTTGCAGGGCATTCATCTCTTCAACGTTGTGTTGGCACATGATGTAACACCCCGGGTGTTATAGTGCTAATTAATCTGCCATGTCATCATAATGCATCGCAAAGCATCCCTGTTAGGTTAACATTGTTATGCATCAACTAAAACGAGTTTACTTCATTAGGTTGAATGTGTTTTCTCTGTGGTGTGCTCCGAAATCGAAAACCCTAATTTCGAATACCACCGCAAATGCTTAGTACATGCCCTGCGTAATTTGAAGTGCGCGACTGTGTTGCACACTAGTGTCAAGTGTAGGGTATGAGCTTAAGTACAACATCTAAAATGAAGCTCCTAATTTGAGTTTGAATTGGAGTCCCAAAACTTGTCGCGAGTTTTCCGATTCGAATTCGAATTCAAATCTGGGGAGAACTGTAAAACAATTTAGAAAGTAAATTGGTCAACCAAGAGTGACATTTGGTCAACTATGTCATGTTGGTCCAAATGATGCCCTTGGGTGAGGTTTTGATCACTAAGTAATCACAAATCAAAGTAGAAACAAATTCCAATTTGAAATCCCTCCAAAAACCCTAAATTTCAAAACCCTGTTTTACCCCTTTTGAAATAATTCAAAATATAAACAAAATTTGGGAAAAAGTTCAAAACCAAGTTTATAGAACTTTTCAAGGGCTACAACTTTGGTGTTTTGAGTTTTCAAAGTTTTAGTGTAAAATGTGGAGTAATTTTGAAAATAAGCAAATTTCAGTTTTAAATCATTTTTGTCCCCAAACTAAGATTTTAAATTGGAGGCTGAATTTGAAAAAGTTTTGAACAGAAAAGTTGTAGGTCTGGTCAAGATAAACAACTTTGATGTTTGGAGATTTTGAAGTTTCAATATAAAATCAAAAGTAATTTCTAAATTACCAAATCTGCAAAATGTGTCCCTTTTTGAATTTAAACTCAAATTTCAAAATCCAAGCAGAATTTGAAAAAGTGTTCAATACCAAACTTGTAGAGCTTGAAATTCTGAAGATTTCATACATTGGAAGATTTTCAAGTTATTATACAAATTTGAGAGTAATTTGAAAAACCAGTTTGAAATTCAAAGTTTTGAAGGGGGGAGCTACAGTGCTAGGGCCAATCACCGTCGGCCACCGGCCGGCATGGGCGCCGGCGAGACGCCGGACGGCTTCGGCCAGCTTCCAGGCGCGCCCAGGAGCTCCAGCGCGACGACGCGAGCAGTCCCGTCCTGTTCCCGCGCTCGTCTTCTATAAATACGCCGAGCCGCCGTCGTTTTTCGTCTTCTCGATTTTCCGCCACCGCCGCCGCCGCTAGCTCCGCCGCTCGCCGCTGCCGCCACCGAGCCGTCTCCGGCCACGCCAGTCGCACCAACAGCATCACTGCATCCTCGCGCACCCCGTGAACCACTCGAGCCAGCCCAATTCCGTCTGGATCGCCGCAGCCACCGCTTCCCGTGCTCAACTCCGGCGACCAAGCCGCTTCACGTGGCCAGCACCCTCCGCCGCCTCCCAGCGCCTCCTTGTGGCTTCGCTGCAACTGCTGTAAGCTTCTGATGCTCCCCGTGCTTTCGCTTTAGTCGCTACCGCCTTACATCGCCGGAACGCCGGTCACCGTCGCGGTCAGTCCGCCATGGCTGTCGGGAAGGGCTCCCCGGAGCTGTAGCATAGCCGCTAGGGGTTAAAACGGTTTCGTGGTGAGTCGTAGATGCTGTAGGATCGCTTGGTTGGGTGACCGAAGCACCGCTCGCCGGCCGGCCACCGCGCGAGCATGGCCGGGTCGCGGGAGCGAGCGAGAGGGCGGGAGGAGGAAGATGACATGCGGGGCCGCGTTGTCAGAGAGAGAGGGAGAGAGCGCGGGCGCGAGCGCGGGGCAGGCCGCGGCTGGGCCGAACGCGCGTGCGGGCGCGGGCGCGCGCTAGCGGGCCGTTCGCTGGGCCGGACCGCGGGAAAAAAATAAAAATCGGCCCGAGTTCGTTTTTGTTTTTCTTTTTCAAATAAATGAATAGTGTTATTATTTGTTTATTTGTTTAAAAATTGTGTAGAGTTCCAAAATTCATGAAAATTTTTGTGTAAGCTTCTCAATGTATAAACTATCTAGGAAAAATATTAAATCATGAATTTGAATACTTTTTGCAGTAGAATTAATTAGTTCCAATAAAGATTAAATGCAACTTCCAGTAATTTTAATAATTAATTTATTTATCCAAAAATTATGAAATTTATTGTGACACTGTTATAAATCATTGTTAACCCATAGAAAAAGTTTGAGCTTGTTTAGATAAAGTTTAATCAACTTCTAATTATGCCCTAATTATTTAAATAGAAAATAAATGTTAATTTGAGAACTTTAAGTGTTGTGTGCCTTTTGATTGAGTGATGTCCTTAGGTCACTACCCTTTTGTGATCTCTGGCACTTTAATTTCATGACTGAGCTCGTTAGTAGCTTGTTAGGTTAAGAGCTGGTATCGCGGGAACTTGTCGCTGCTAGTTAGTAGGTTTTCTGTTTACAACTGTACCGTGAAGGGAAGTTGTACTCGAATCGTAACCGTGGCATGTTATCATCGAGCATCATGTTTATCATTGAGCATCATGTTAAAGCATGTTATGTATTCGTGTAGTCACCGCTTTCGAAGAAGCCGAAGTCGTCGAGCAGGCCTCCGGAGAAGAGCGATCGTCGGCAGATCCCGGACCCGACGGAGGAGTTCACGAGTCTGAGTCAGTCGTCGTGTCAGAGCAAGGCAAGCCCCGGTGCATTTAAACCCTACCTTGTTATTTTACAAATGTTTTAATATTTATATTATGGTTTATTGCATTAAGTAATTAGGAGTTGAGTGATAACCTAATTACTGCATTACCATCCTTGATTATTACGACTTTAACCTTGATACCTGTTTTACGGAAAATGCGTAGTATGCTTCGCTATGCTTAGAAGTTAAGCTTTTAAATGAAATGTTTACATAGCCATGATGGCATACTTAATGAATAATGAAGTATGAGAATGAACTTGAAAGATCGGGCGGGTGGTTTGGCCACTGCTAACATGCATTGGGAAAGGAGTCTCAATGTAGTGTTTCCGCCTTGTCAGTTAAGGTCCGTTCGTTGTAAGCCTGTTGTGTTCGAGACTTTGCAACTAGCCTCATGCCTTGGGTAAGCCCAACATGTTAGTGATTCCATCACGAGAACGTCCAACCTCGCACTGGGAGTGGAGAGATGGTGGGAGTAACGTGTACCCTCGGGGCTAGAATCGGGCCGGGTTCGAGGAGTACTGTACTCTCGGGTGGCGATGGACACGTTCTGGTTTTGGGAGATCTAAATGAGGGTTGATATATGCAAGATTCGGTTCTACATATATCGTGATGTTAGAGATCCCCAGCTGGGTATAATCGGTTCGAATCGTCGTTGCTCCTCGGTTATAGAGACTTGATCACCTGACTTGCATCGTAGTTAAGAACTGGAATGAAAGAAGGAATAAGAAAGGTTTTGATGATAATTACTCTGATCTAGATTAGGATCAACTAGATTTGGTTAATGAACCATCAATGGTAAAAGTAAAATGTTGAAGATAAGGACTTACCTTAGTAAGCTTTTCTGCAAAAGAAAATCTTGATTTTGATTTACCTGTACCTTGATTCCCTAAAGCTAACATGCCCTTGGAGTCTTTGTCTTAGTCGGCTAAGTCTTGTTGAGTACTTTTGTACTCAGGGTTTGTTGAACCCCTTGTTGCAGGTGCGGTTCATGAACAAGTCTGCTTCGAGCCTTGTTGCATGACCGTCGTGGTGGAAGAAAGCGACGACGAGTAGACTGTGTGGCCTTTGGGCAAGGCATCTCGCTTGTGTGATGTAATAAAGTTACTACCGATACTTCTCTACTAATGGTTTGTAATAATGTACATAAGGTTTGAAGTTTGAAAACTGGTTTGTAAACCTATGTTATTGTAAGACTTCCGCTACTTTACTCTGTTGAATATTTTGAATAAACTGTTGTAATATTGCAATACTCCTGTGATTTGATCCTGTTCGGAGGAAAGCAGGCCTTTTAAAGTTATGGTGAACATAAGTACGACTGTCAGAGGTCATTATGACAATGATGTGTACTTGTGGGCCATCATAATTAGGAGGTTCTGTGACAGCTGGTACCAGAGCATAATCACTCGAGTTATTGTAGTATTACTTTGCAAAACTTCAAAACGTTTTGGGTCAAATAAACTTAATATTGATATTTTGGGTCCAAATTGCTTTTGCTTATCTTAATTTATTCTATAGTTTTCCATAGCTCATATTTGAAAGCTTCGTAGTGAAGTATCATGTATAGTGCCCTATGTTATAAAGTTTGCATGTGTTACTTAATCTTTCTGTTAGATCGTAAGTACGATGCATGCATCATGTTTAATTAACCTGCTTAAGTTACCTTCCCTTTTAAAGTGGTTTGGGTTAAGTAAGGTTCAATCCTATTCATGCTAACCTTCAGATCCCTCTATCTGTTCTCATCGTCCTAATTCTATCTTGCTTTAGGATGGCACGTGTGAAGACAACTCCTCGCAAGAAAACGGGTCCGCAAGGAGTGCCGCGTCATCAATTGGCCACCAGAGTTGATGGAGCAAGCAGTAGCCGTAATCCGAACCCGGATTCGGAATCAGAGGTTGCAAGGCTTACATCAGAAGTGGAGCGACTGAAGCGCAACATGCGTTTTTGGAAGCAGTTCCAGAACGAGTCCCTGGAAAAGGAGACAGAAGCCAGAGCTCGTGTTCGTGAGTTGGAGCTTTATGTGACACACCTGGAGCAGTACAATACTGTTCTGCATGAGGAAGTCCATAGGCTAAATGATCTGATGAATCCTAATCATCAGCCCCAGGCAGTGGAAGATGATGTTGGTGCCGTGATTGTTCCTGGTGTAGAGGACAATAATGAAGATGAACCCATGATGGAAAGTGGGGATGATGCAAGTCATATCACTGGTGCGAGTGTTCCAGAGGTTGATGATGAGGAGTGAAGTGTTGACATGGATGGCTATGTAATATAGTAGTCTTTCCTGCTTTCTAAGAACCTTAGTGGGTAGTTTCTTGCTTGCGAGCAAGTTTGTAATGAAATAATGTAAGATAAGTTTGTATGTGTATACAGTACTGTATTAACTGCTTTTTAATTCAATAAAGCGATGTATATAAATATGGTTTGTGTACAACAGATGGACGGTACTGGAACTTCTCAGCAAGGGGACAATGCTCCGAATCCCCCACCTTTTCCACCTACCTTGGCAGAGGCTATTGCCGCTTTGGTTAATGCCACTACATTGTTGGCTCAGAATCAGAATCAGAATCAGAATGGAAATCAGGGTCGTAGAGGCCGTAACAATGGAGGGGAAACCACCTATGTGGATTTCACCGATACCCGTCCGCCAGTATTCTCAAAGGCAGATGAGCCGCTAGAGGCAGATGACTGGCTCCGTACCATGGAACAGAAGTTTGAACTGTTACAGTGTACAGAGCACCAGAAGCCCGTGTTCGCAGCGCAGCAGCTTAGAGGTGCCGAAGGGGCGTGGTGGGCAAATCTGGTCGCCGCACGGCCTGCTGGCCACCGTGTCACTTGGCAGGAGTTTCGTGAAGCCTTCAGAGCACATTATATTCCAGATGGTGTCATGGCCATGAAGCTAGAGGAGTTTCTCTCGCTGAAGCAAGGGAACCAGACAGTTCTGCAGTACGTGGGTAAATTTAATCATCTGTCCCAGTATGCAGCAGAATATGTGAACACTGATGCGAAGAAGAAAAGCTGTTTCATGAGAGGATTGAGTACCAGAATCTAGGAAGCATTAGTCACCTGTTATAATGCTACATACCATGAGATAGTCAACGTGGCTATTGCGTCAGAAGAAAAGTCCCGACTGCACAAGGAGTCGAAGAAAAAGAAGCCAGTGTTTTCAAGCCTGTCTGGCGGCATTAAGAAGCGCCAGAAGTTTATTTACCACCCTCAGAACCATTTCCGCCCAACTTATCGTCTACCACAATACCAAGCTCAGCCGCAGACGTTTTATCGTCCTGCCGCAACCCCGCAGTTTGCACAACAGCCGAATGCCCCTGGTATTCGAAACCAGACTCCAGCCACCCATAACTTTCCCTGCTACAATTGTGGAAAGCCAGGCCACTTTTCAAAGGACTGCTCGTATCCAAGGCAGTACAATCCCAACTATCCCAGAGCTCCTGTACCACAACAGCAACAATCTCAGAGCAAGAACAATAATCTGAATGTTCAGAAGGGTAAGGGTGAGAAGAAGAAGACCGGACGTGTGTTCTACACTCAAGCTACTGCAATCCCAGAGGGAGAACCTGTTATGATGGGTATGTTCCCTGTTGCTAATCATCCAGCAGTACTGTTATTTGATTCAGGTGCATCGCATACATTCATAAATCGCACCTTTGTTGTTAAGCATGACATTCCAATTGTGGGAACACAAGAAGATTTCTTTATCCAGTCACCTGGGGGACGACTGTGTACTAAGGAGATGGTACGTGACGTACCTATAGAGTTAGGTGGGCATATATTCCCTACCTCAATGATAATATTACAGAAACAGGATATAGATGTAATCCTGGGTATGAATTGGATGTACCAAAGAGGAGCCCTTATAGATGCACTGCACCGAACTATAAGGTTGAACCTGCCAGATAACAAATCTCATCTTCTTATCCAACTCCCTATCCCAAAGAGAACCGTTGAAAGGATATGTGCAACTTCAGTACAAGAGGTTTGTGATATACCAGTAGTCTGTGAATTTCCAGATGTGTTTCCAGATGATCTACCAGGTCTGCCACCAGACAGAGATGTAGAGTTTGTGATTGAGTTAAAACCGGGTACTGCCCCAATATCCCGGAGAGCTTACAGAATGCCACCCAATGAATTGGCAGAACTCAAGGATCAACTGCAAGAGTTACGTGACAAAGGTTTTATCAGACCCAGTTCCTCACCATGGGGATGTCCAGCTCTGTTTGTTAAGAAGAAAGATCAGACTTTAAGGATGTGTGTTGATTATCGACCGCTGAACGAAGTAACCATTAAGAACAAATATCCGTTGCCACGCATTGATCTACTCTTTGATTTCAAAGATCGATCTTCGATCAGGGTACCATCAAATCAAGATTCGACCTGAAGATATCCCAAAGACTGCATTCACCACCAGATATGGGTTGTATGAATACTTAGTTATGTCTTTTGGTCTCACCAATGCACCGGCACATTTCATGTATCTGATGAACTCAGTTTTCATGCCGGAGCTTGACAAGTTTGTGGTTGTGTTTATTGATGATATTCTGGTATATTCCAAAAGTAAAGAAGAGCATGTTGAGCATCTCAGAGTTGTTCTGAATCGTCTGAGAGATCACCAACTGTATGCCAAGTTCAGTAAATGTGAGTTTTGGTTAAGAGAAGTGCAATTCTTAGGCCATGTGTTGTCAGCTGAAGGAGTAGCAGTAGATCCTGGCAAGGTGAAAGATATTCTGAATTGGAAACCGCCAGTCTCAGTTCATGAAGTCCGAAGTTTTCTAGGAATGGCGGGTTATTACCGTCGATTCATACCTGACTTTTCAAAGGTAGCCAAGCCAATCACAGAGCTTTTGAAGAATCAAACTAAGTTCATATGGTCTCCAGAATGTGAGAAGGCTTTTAGAATTCTAAAGAAGTCATTGACAACTGCTCCAGTTTTGGCACAACCAGATATAGAAAAGCCATTTGATGTATATTGTGATGCCTCGGGTATTGGCCTTGGTTGTGTATTGATGCAAGAAGGCAGAGTCATTGCTTATGCCTCGAGACAGTTGAAGCGCCATGAAGAACATTATCCGACATATGATCTTGAACTAGCAGCTGTAGTTCATGCATTGAAAATATGGCGTCATTACTTGTTAGGTAATACTTGCCACATGTATACCGATCACAAGAGCTTAAAGTATATATTTACTCAGGCAGAATTGAATATGAGGCAAAGAAGGTGGCTTGAATTGATAAAGGATTATGATTTGGAAGTACACTATCACCCTGGAAAAGCAAATGTGGTTGCTGATGCACTCAGTAGAAAGAATCATTGCAATTGTATGACTGTGAAGCCAATGGATTACAGTTTGTGCTACGAATTGGAAAAGTTGAATATTGAAATGATTCAACAAGGTCAGTTGACTAATGTCACCGTAGAATCAACACTCAAAGATCAGATTGTGTCTGCTCAAAGAACAAATTCCGGAATAGCTCATATCAAAGAAAAGGTTAGAACTGGTCAACAGACAGATTTCAGCATTGATGATGCAGGTGTGCTGTGGTTTAAGAACCGGCTAGTGGTCCCAAAGGTCCCAGAGTTACGTCAGCTCATTCTTGATGAAGCACATAGTACAAGGCTTTCTATTCATCCAGGGAGTAATAAGATGTATCAAGATTTGAAACAGAAATTCTGGTGGACCAAAATGAAAATTGAGATCGCCAAGTATGTTGCCAGATGTGACACTTGTTGTAAAGTGAAGGCAGTACACTTGAAGTCAGCAGGAATGTTACAACCCTTGCCCATTCCATCTTGGAAATGGGAAGATATCAGTATGGATTTCATTACTGGGTTACCCAAGACCTCAAGAGGCTTTGATTCAATTTGGGTCATTGTGGACCGACTGACAAAGTCATCTCATTTTATTCCAGTTAAGGTGGACTATTCTGCTATAACTTATGCAAGAATATATATTGCACGAATCCTGAGTCTTCATGGGGTACCAAAGACCATTGTATCAGATAGAGGTACGCAGTTTGTCAACAAATTTTGGCGACACCTCCATGAGTCCCTGGGTACAAAACTTTTGCACAGTACCGCTTATCATCCACAAACAGGAGGACAGACTGAAAGAGTAAATCAAATTTTGGAAGATATGTTAAGATCCTGTGCTCTCACTTATCAAGATCAGTGGGATGAATGTTTACCTTTAGCAGAATTCTCTTACAATAATAGTTATCAAGAGAGTATCAAAATGGCACCGTTTGAAGCATTGTATGGCCGCAGATGCAGGACTCCAGTGAATTGGTCAGAACCGGGAGAAAGATGGTTTTTCGGTGTTGATCTTGTGAAACAAACAGAAGAAAAAGTTCGACGGATCCAGAATAATTTGAAAGTTGCTCAGTCCAGACAAAAGAGTTATGCTGATAAAAGGCGTAGACCTTTGATATTCCAAGTGGGAGATTATGTTTATTTAAAAGTATCACCCATGAAAGGAGTTAGTAGATTTGGAGTCAAAGGCAAACTCGCACCACGTTATATCGGTCCTTTTCAAATCATTCAACAATGTGGAAAGGTAGCATATAAGTTAAAGTTGCCTGAACAACTGTCCGCCGTGCACAATGTATTTCATGTATCACAAATGAAAAAGTGTCTACAAGTACATGATCAAGTGGTTGATGTTGAGGGAGTTGAACTTGAACCAGATTTGACATATTCTGAACATCCTGTCCGAGTTCTGGATCAAAAAGATCGTGTTACCAGAAGTAGAACAACTAAATGGTACAGAATACAGTGGAATCAACATTCAGAAGAGGAAGCTACCTGGGAATCTGAGGAGTACCTGTTGGAGAATTTCCCGGAGTTCTTTGCTTCTATCTAGGTTGCAATTTCTTCTTTAAATTGTAACCTATCCTTTTAAAATCTTTGTAATGCAGAAAACCCCTACCTGTGTTGTAGACAAGTCTTGGGCGTGTTTGCTTGACACGTTTCCTTTTCCATTACTTAACTCAAGGCTTTAAATCTCGGGACGAGATTTCTTTAAGGGGGAAGGGCTGTAACACCCCGGGTGTTATAGTGCTAATTAATCTGTCATGTCATCATAATGCATCGCAAAGCATCCCTGTTAGGTTAACATTGTTATGCATCAACTAAAACGAGTTTACTTCATTAGGTTGAATGTGTTTTCTCTGTGGTGTGCTCCGAAATCGAAAACCCTAATTTCGAATACCACCGCAAATGCTTAGTACATGCCCTGCGTAATTTGAAGTGCGCGACTGTGTTGCACACTAGTGTCAAGTGTAGGGTATGAGCTTAAGTACAACATCTAAAATGAAGCTCCTAATTTGAGTTTGAATTGGAGTCCCAAAACTTGTCGCGAGTTTTCCGATTCGAATTCGAATTCAAATATGGGGAGAACTGTAAAACAATTTAGAAAGTAAATTGGTCAACCAAGAGTGACATTTGGTCAACTATGTCATGTTGGTCCAAATGATGCCCTTGGGTGAGGTTTTGATCACTAAGTAATCACAAATCAAAGTAGAAACAAATTCCAATTTGAAATCCCTCCAAAAACCCTAAATTTCAAAACCCTGTTTTACCCCTTTTGAAATAATTCAAAATCTAAACAAAATTTGGGAAAAAGTTCAAAACCAAGTTTGTAGAACTTTTCAAGGGCTACAACTTTGGTGTTTTGAGTTTTCAAAGTTTTAGTGTAAAATGTGGAGTAATTTTGAAAATAAGCAAATTTCAGTTTTAAATCATTTTTGTCCCCAAACTAAGATTTTAAATTGGAGGCTGAATTTGAAAAAGTTTTGAACAGAAAAGTTGTAGGTCTGGTCAAGATAAACAACTTTGATGTTTGGAGATTTTGAAGTTTCAATATAAAATCAAAAGTAATTTCTAAATTACCAAATCTGCAAAATGTGTCCCTTTTTGAATTTAAACTCAAATTTCAAAATCCAAGCAGAATTTGAAAAAGTGTTCAATACCAAACTTGTAGAGCTTGAAATTCTGAAGATTTCATACATTGGAAGATTTTCAAGTTATTATACAAATTTGAGAGTAATTTGAAAAACCAGTTTGAAATTCAAAGTTTCGAAGGGGGGAGCTACAGTGCTAGGGCCAATCACCGTCGGCCACCGGCCGGCATGGGCGCCGGCGAGACGCCGGACGGCTTCGGCCAGCTTCCAGGCGCGCCCAGGAGCTCCAGCGCGACGACGCGAGCAGTCCCGTCCTGTTCCCGCGCTCGTCTTCTATAAATACGCCGAGCCGCCGTCGTTTTTCGTCTTCTCGATTTTCCGCCACCGCCGCCGCCGCTAGCTCCGCCGCTCGCCGCTGCCGCCACCGAGCCGTCTCCGGCCACGCCAGTCGCACCAACAGCATCGCCGCATCCTCGCGCACCCCGTGAACCACTCGAGCCAGCCCAATTCCGTCTGGATCGCCGCAGCCACCGCTTCCCGTGCTCAACTCCGGCGACCAAGCCGCTTCACGTGGCCAGCACCCTCCGCCGCCTCCCAGCGCCTCCTTGTGGCTTCGCTGCAACCGCTGTAAGCTTCTGATGCTCCCCATGCTTTCGCTTTAGTCGCTACCGCCTTACATCGCCGGAACGCCGGTCACCGTCGCGGTCAGTCCGCCATGGCCGTCGGGAAGGGCTCCCCGGAGCTGTAGCATAGCCGCTAGGGGTTAAAACGGTTTCGTGGTGAGTCGTAGATGCTGTAGGATCGCTTGGTTGGGTGACCGAAGCACCGCTCGCCGGCCGGCCACCGCGCGAGCATGGCCGGGTCGCGGGAGCGAGCGAGAGGGCGGGAGGAGGAAGATGACATGCGGGGCCGCGTTGTCAGAGAGAGAGGGAGAGAGCGCGGGCGCGAGCGCGGGGCAGGCCGCGGCTGGGCCGAACGCGCGTGCGGGCGCGGGCGCGCGCTAGCGGGCCGTTCGCTGGGCCGGACCGCGGGAAAAAAATAAAAATCGGCCCGAGTTCGTTTTTGTTTTTCTTTTTCAAATAAATGAATAGTGTTATTATTTGTTTATTTGTTTAAAAATTGTGTAGAGTTCCAAAATTCATGAAAATTTTTGTGTAAGCTTCTCAATGTATAAACTATCTAGGAAAAATATTAAATCATGAATTTGAATACTTTTTGCAGTAGAATTAATTAGTTCCAATAAAGATTAAATGCAACTTCCAGTAATTTTAATAATTAATTTATTTATCCAAAAATTATGAAATTTATTGTGACACTGTTATAAATCATTGTTAACCCATAGAAAAAGTTTGAGCTTGTTTAGATAAAGTTTAATCAACTTCTAATTATGCCCTAATTATTTAAATAGAAAATAAATGTTAATTTGAGAACTTTAAGTGTTGTGTGCCTTTTGATTGAGTGATGTCCTTAGGTCACTACCCTTTTGTGATCTCTGGCACTTTAATTTCATGACTGAGCTCGTTAGTAGCTTGTTAGGTTAAGAGCTGGTATCGCGGGAACTTGTCGCTGCTAGTTAGTAGGTTTTCTGTTTACAACTGTACCGTGAAGGGAAGTTGTACTCGAATCGTAACCGTGGCATGTTATCATCGAGCATCATGTTTATCATTGAGCATCATGTTAAAGCATGTTATGTATTCGTGTAGTCACCGCTTTCGAAGAAGCCGAAGTCGTCGAGCAGGCCTCCGGAGAAGAGCGATCGTCGGCAGATCCCGGACCCGACGGAGGAGTTCACGAGTCTGAGTCAGTCGTCGTGTCAGAGCAAGGCAAGCCCCGGTGCATTTAAACCCTACCTTGTTATTTTACAAATGTTTTAATATTTATATTATGGTTTATTGCATTAAGTAATTAGGAGTTGAGTGATAACCTAATTACTGCATTACCATCCTTGATTATTACGACTTTAACCTTGATACCTGTTTTACGGAAAATGCGTAGTATGCTTCGCTATGCTTAGAAGTTAAGCTTTTAAATGAAATGTTTACATAGCCATGATGGCATACTTAATGAATAATGAAGTATGAGAATGAACTTGAAAGATCGGGCGGGTGGTTTGGCCACTGCTAACATGCATTGGGAAAGGAGTCTCAATGTAGTGTTTCCGCCTTGTCAGTTAAGGTCCGTTCGTTGTAAGCCTGTTGTGTTCGAGACTTTGCAACTAGCCTCATGCCTTGGGTAAGCCCAACATGTTAGTGATTCCATCACGAGAACGTCCAACCTCGCACTGGGAGTGGAGAGATGGCGGGAGTAACGTGTACCCTCGGGGCTAGAATCGGGCCGGGTTCGAGGAGTACTGTACTCTCGGGTGGCGATGGACACGTTCTGGTTTTGGGAGATCTAAATGAGGGTTGATATATGCAAGATTCGGTTCTACATATATCGTGATGTTAGAGATCCCCAGCTGGGTATAATCGGTTCGAATCGTCGTTGCTCCTCGGTTATGGAGACTTGATCACCTGACTTGCATCGTAGTTAAGAACTGGAATGAAAGAAGGAATAAGAAAGGTTTTGATGATAATTACTCTGATCTAGATTAGGATCAACTAGATTTGGTTAATGAACCATCAATGGTAAAAGTAAAATGTTGAAGATAAGGACTTACCTTAGTAAGCTTTTCTGCAAAAGAAAATCTTGATTTTGATTTACCCGTACCTTGATTCCCTAAAGCTAACATGCCCTTGGAGTCTTTGTCTTAGTCGGGTAAGTCTTGTTGAGTACTTTTGTACTCAGGGTTTGTTGAACCCCTTGTTGCAGGTGCGGTTCATGAACAAGTCTGCTTCGAGCCTTGTTGCATGACCGTCGTGGTGGAAGAAAGCGACGACGAGTAGACTGTGTGGCCTTTGGGCAAGGCATCTCGCTTGTGTGATGTAATAAAGTTACTACCGATACTTCTCTACTAATGGTTTGTAATAATGTACATAAGGTTTGAAGTTTGAAAACTGGTTTGTAAACCTATGTTATTGTAAGACTTCCGCTACTTTACTCTGTTGAATATTTTGAATAAACTGTTGTAATATTGCAATACTCCTGTGATTTGATCCTGTTCGGAGGAAAGCAGGCCTTTTAAAGTTATGGTGAACATAAGTACGACTGTCAGAGGTCATTATGACAATGATGTGTACTTGTGGGCCATCATAATTAGGAGGTTCTGTGACACATGACACAATTATATCCCTCTTTCAGGTGTTTATGACGTCTTCGAAGAACATTCCGGGTGTTGAGTCTATCAACAAGGAGGAGCCAAGCAAAGAATTTTAACTGAGGCATACATTTTGATTTCTAGATCCAAAGGAATGGGGCAGGTGGGGTGATTGAGGCAAAGTGGCGTCTATAAAATTTGCTAGATGCATAAGAACTATTGTTCCAAATTGTAGGATCTCTGTAAGCCTAGAGGAGGGTGAATAGGCCTGTTTAAAACAAACTTAAGCAAATTGTCAAATTCGACATGCGGCACTGCTGCTCTCAGCAGCGGCACTGCCGCCCCTGCAGACAAGTTCGTGAAGCAATTCAAAATCTACCAAATGAAATTTAGATCAGAGAAATTATTGAGCTTCCAGAGGTAGAGTATAGCCTAGAACAACAGCTGAAAGTGGTTGGAGAGGCTTATACACATAGATTGGGACCAAACCCTATAAATCACCACAAGAACAAGTATTGCAAAAAATGAAACACAAGCACAAGTGACACAATGATTTATCTTATGGTTCAACTCACCACTAAGGCTTGTCTACCTCTACGTTGTTGAGGTTAGCCACTAAGGCTTGGGCTTTGCAACCCTACCTCGTTCTCAAGTCAAGAGAGTTAACTCTTAACATGAGGAGTGTTTCACTAGATCAATGGTCCACATAAGTTGGCAATCTCACCGGGAGACGCTCTAGCCGGCTAGGAGCAAGCTCCAAGAGTAATAGATTCAATCCACTGGCTAAAACATGAACCAAGCACTCTTAGAGTTTGGGAACAAGTGGATCTGCTCTCTAATCGAGTTTGGAGCCTTTTTCTCTCAAGGATTGATGAGAAAATCACAAAGGAATGCTTGAGAGCTTGAGGGCAACAATGGAGAAGAGAGGGAACTAAGCAAAGAGCTATTGGCATTAGTCTGGTTGTCTAGAGGTTGAAGAGAGGTTGGAAGAGAGAGAGAAGAAGGTATAAATACCCCTTCATCCTAACGGTCAGTTAAGTCACGGCAGTGCCGCAGCTCAACTATGACAGTGCCGCTCTGCGGCATTGCCTCTCTTCAGGCGCGGCACTGCCGCACCAGCCTGACAACATAAGGTTAGCAAAAAAAGAACTTGCTGTCATGGCTAAAGATCTGATGATGTATTTCTGGATAAGTTGAGACTTGGTTGCACATTCAAGCTTGTGTATTGTATCCCTTTGTAGTACAGCTTTTCCTATACTCAAATTCAAAATATAAAAAGAAATCAATGCCTTTGAGTTCATCGCCGTGATCATGTGTAACTGGGGGCTCCATCATTTCATGTAACATCCTCTTTTGTGTATCACCTGGTTGTCAACTCGACATATTTCATTAGCTCTCTAATTGCATGGTCATTATCACCAAAGCCCACAATTAGGGCTTGATTGCACTTACAATCTCCCCCTTTTTGGTGATTGATGACAACCCAGTTGGAGCTTACAAAAGATCGAAATATAACTGAGATTTTCGAGCCATGATTGTAGAGACTCCCCCTAAATGTGTGAATAGAGAATTGAATTCTCAAAATGGAAATAGAGGCCATGATTCACAACTTTTAGTGAAGTGATGGTGCCCCCCCTACATCCAAGCTCCTGTTGGGGTGCTGCAAACTGTGTCAAGTAATAATCGTGATGCATATGACAATTTATGCAATCAAAAAGAGAAATCGGTGTAGCATTGCCGCTCTAGGGTCATAGGGCGGCATTGTCGGGCCAGAGTGCGGCACTGCCGCACTTCTGATAAAAGCACAGAAGTAAAATTAAGCACCACACAGCTGCCATACAAGATAAAAACAGAATTAAAAGTAGAAAGATGACAAGCTAGATCACAGAAACGATACATGTCCATATCCCATACACATAGAGTATTTTAGGTAGCAATATTATAATAAATAGAGTTTTGGGGGACTCTCAAACTCACAACCTAACCACTAACTCTCACAGATAGGACATGAAGATCTCCAAGCTGCTGCAGCCATGGTGTCAAAAACGTTGAAAAGATTGACCCCTCTCACTTCTCCCCCTTTGGCACCAAGCACCAAAAAAGAGGAAAAAGAAGAAAGAGATCAACACTCACTCATCGTCGTCCTCTTGGATGCCTTCCCAATCAACATCATCACCACCTCGTGCAGCACGTTTGTCGCCACCATCTTGGATGCCTTTCAAGTAGTATCTAGCTAACCATGGTGCTAAGGATGGTGTTCAAATGGCAATTCCGATTGGTATCACGCTTTAAAGGTACATTCTTTACACCTTAGCATCATTTGGTAGTCATTACTCTCCCAAACTTCCTATCTATGCATATGTGTGCAAGCTTCTAATACAAACTCTTAGCACATATGTAGGGGAGCTAATGCTACCAATTTGGGTTTATGAAACTTGTCCATATCCTTTACATATGGTAAAATCCTTGGCAAGCAACATGAATCCAAAAAGATTTCATTGAATATCTTTGTGAAAAGGTTGTCATCAATTACCAAAAAGGGGGAGACTGAAAGCCCTAGTTTGGTTTTGGCTAATTGATGAAACCTAGTGTACTAACCCTTGTCATTAAGTGTTGTGATTAAGATAGGGCGATACACACCAAGTGGTGGAGCTAGATGATGGTCATGGTGATATGGTGGTGACCAAAAGAGATGATCAAGTGCTCCAAATTGGAAAAGAAGAAAGAGAAAAACAAAAACCAAGTGTTGATCAAGGCAAATGTATCAAATAGGTTTTTGTTTTGGCACTCAAGACACCATAGACGGTGTGAGTCTGTTTAGGATCGATAGCCATACTATAAAGAGGGGAAATCTTTGGCTAAGCGGTTATCGAGTGCCACTAGGTGAAGTCATAATTGCATATGCATTAAGACCAGTGTGCTAACAAATTAACCCTTGAAAAATGCTTGGAAAAATGTTAACACACGTGCACATGGGTTATACACTTGTAGTTAGCAACTTGGAAGCAAGGGTAAAGTGGTTGAAGTGATAGAAAAAGAAAAGGAGGAGAAGGTGCAGGACCGAACCCTGGCTTTGCTAGTGACCGGACCCTGATAGGAAAAGTCCGGTCAGGTGTTTGAGCTGGCCAAGGAGGCCGAGTTAGGACCAAACCCGACATGGTGGCAAAACCGGACCCGACACTGGGGGTCCGGCTGTGCAGCTCTGAGCACGCGGGTGACGTAGCAAGGATCGGACCAAGAGGGTGAATCCGGTCATGTATGACCGGACCCAATCCGAGGGGTCTAGGAGCTCTCGGTGTCATTTTCGTCGCGATCAAACCCTGCTCATCTCGGCCAGACCGGACCCGACGATGGAGAGTCCGGTCATCTTGACTTGGTGGTGCACGGTGGTGAACGTTGTGAGGATCAGACCCTAGCCTCAGTCCGGTCATCAAGACCGAACTGGGTTTGGTCACATTTTAGCGCTCGAGGAGCTTATTGGAAATGAACAGACCCTGAGTGGCGCCGAGTCCGGTCGTTGCTCAGGTGGGTGTGGTCACTACTTAACTGTACGCACATTTGGAATTTGACCGTTGGAGATGAACAGGCGAGGTTCAAAGGAGGGATGTGTAGCGTCCATCTGTGGACCGGACCCTGAGGACCAAACCCTGCTTAGAGTCCGGTCACAGAGTCTGGTCAACTCTGCGAGTGCCCAACGGCTATATGAGCTAAGGGGGCTCTATAAATAGAAGGGGCACAACTTGGGCTCACACTCTTGCACATTTTTCATCAATGATACATCCTTGAGCCTAAGCAAACACCTCCCACTCATCTCCATCATTGATTTATCATCAAAGTGAGATTGGGAGTGATTCCTAGTGTATTTGCTTGAGTGATTGCATCTAGTGGCACTTAGGGATCGTTGTGGCTGCAGATTTCTTGTTACTCTTAGTGTTGCCGCCACCTAGATGGCTTGGAGTAGCGGAGGAGCATTGACACGAGTTGGTGATTGTTCGTGGCCATCTCCTAATGATTTGTGAGGGGTTCTTGGCCTTTCCCGGTGGAGAGCTAAAAGGTACTCTAGTGGATTGCTCGTATCATTGAGTTACCCTCACTTTGGGTAGGTTCTTGCGGCGCCCTAGTGTGGGATTCACGTGGTGCCAATTAGCTCGTGAACCACCAAGTGAACAGTCGACAAATGGAGATGTAGCTTGCCGGTAGGCAAGTGAACCTCGGGATAAATCTTGGTGTCATCTCTTGGTGTTCATATTGTGTTTGATTGTCTCTTGACATGACCGATATACTTCTCTCTACCTCTTGTATTTACATTACTAGAGATATTTTGTGTAGAAGTAGTTAAGTAGCTAGTGTAGCTTAGTTGGTTATCTAGTTGTAATTAGCTAGCTCACTAGTTAGTGAAGTAGAGAAATAGCCTTGTGTGTGCTTAGTGATCATAGCAACTAGAATTATGGTATAGGTGGCCTGCAACCCTTGTAGTGCTAGAGCAAAATTGCATTTCACCATTTAGGCATCTAACCCTTGCTCTAGTGATTTTATAGTGAATTTTTATAGGCTATTCACCCCCTCTAGTCATTTAGGACCTTTCAACAACGCGATTGACCTTGCCGAGAAGGCTTTCTTGCAAATGAATCGAGAACACAAGCAAGAATGGGATGAACGCAATCTGAAATCGCAATTGAATATAAAACTTATGAATCTGATAGAAAGTTCAAGTCTTGATTCGAAAGGAATAATTGACATAGGCGAATAAGATCAAGAACAGGGGCCCTGGTTCAGCAATCAATCTTAGCGATACAAGTGCAGCGAACAATGTCTGTTTCACAAGGAAAACAAGAACACAACAAAATCCAAACCCTGACGAGAGCTATGACAACTAATTATAGAGTCTGGGGTATCACCTCCATGGATGCCCCCTAATGAGCTCTAAGATGATACACGGCCCAACGAACCAAAAGACGGTGTTGTAACACCCTGGTAGATTCTAGACGCTGACTTATTTCGATGATTTCCATTGACTCCAGGTGAATTTTGATGTGAAACCAAAGCAATTAGTTAGCATATCAAATTATCTTTCCATGCATATATGGATCGTCGAAAATAGAGTCCGTATGTGCCTTGGAAATCGATTTAACCCGGGACAGCTCCTAGAATAGGAGATGGACTCCAACTCGAGTTGGACTGGGCCTCTACTATGGTGTGGGTGAGTTGGACGCCCATGCTGGTCCACCTTGTCTTGTATTTGATGGAGTGATGTCCTCGTCATCCGCACTTTTTGAATTGAAGTCGTCCTCGACTGAAGTACAACTTCTCCTCCAATGGATGACATCAATCGTAGCTCAGAAAGTAGATCATCGTCTTAGCGTTAAATCCCTTGCAAAGATGGTAGCCATGGTAGGCTCCCAGTTGGGAATACATCCTCGAACTCATGCAAAAGATTAGTACCAACAAGAGGCATGGAGCTAGGATAAGGATCAATAGAACATATAGCCTTTTTGAAAGTTAAAACATAACATGTTTCAACATGAGCATCAATTTCAGCAAGAGCAGATTTAGTAGCAATGCAAGTAAAACATATCCCTTCAATTTAATGCTAGTTGATTGTTCACTAGAGTCTTGCTAGAACCTAAAGCATGTTCATTCTTTTTCTTTTTAGCAAGTTCCTTTTCACATTGCACAATTTCAGCGGGAGTTAAAGGAAGCAAAACAATTTTCTCCATTATGCGTGAACGTGTATTTATTTTGTCTACCACGGTGTATAGCATATCAATATCATATTACCATGGGCGGCGTAACAAAATTGAACAAGCTTGCATAGGCACAACATCAAAATCAACATATTTATTGTATGATCCGATAGAAAAATGCGCACGCGCATAGCCGCATATTGTGTTACCTCTGCCTTACCAGTATTGTTAAACCATTGAAGGGGGTATGGATGTTGATGAGCACGTGTTGTCAATCCAAGTTTCTTGATCAGATCTGGACTTGCCAAATTAAAAAAGGTGTGGTTTGTTAGAAGTAGTTTGGGTTCCCAATACAAAATCGTTTAGAAAGCTGCTGTAGGAGACTGTTGGAGAAGGACAAATTTAAGGTTGCTATTTTTTATAATAACTTGCTAGATCTATTAGTTTAGCCAATAAACTATACTAGACTCTCAGATATGCTCTAACAATTTGTTTTCTTGATAGAGATTGGCATATGTCATTGTTTTTTAATTATATATGTCATATTTATGGCTAAAGTTTTTTCTAAAATATCTATAAACAAGCAGGGCATAAGAAAAATATGATCCTGAATTTTTCCCAAGTGTGATTGCTATGTAACATGTACATGTGATTTCCCATATGCTTTGTGCCCAAAGCACAGGGGACAAGAAGCCGTTACCGTCGTCAAACAGCCGTTACAGTGTAGCTTCGCTGGTGCAGATAGGCTATTCCTAGTGAATGGGCCAGGCACATGGAGCACCACTTTCTCCTAGTGCGTACGGAGTAAACGCTCACAGCATCACGCAATGTCCCGATTAAATGCGCCCGAGTAACTTGAGCGGCAATTTTATGGGCACTAGGGGAGCTCCACTAATCTGGTAGCGATCTGTTACGAGACCATGCATACATATACTTCCGTCCTCCGGTCTCGAACTACCTTCTCTTCTCTTCTTCTGCAACTAAAAAATTCCTACGGTCAACATCTACTCGACAGGACGATCGGCAGTGCGACCCCACGTCTACCCAGCAGGACGAGTACACGTGCGACCCCACAGCCTCCGGCAATTTCTACCTCACCACGCACAGTGTTTCCCGGCAATCACGTCCCATTAGCGGCAAAATAGGCAACTAGGCAATCACGTCCACTATAGCGGCAACAAAGGCAACCCCCGCATAAAAAAAGAACTAAAACCTCTCCATTGGCCCCCTGATCAGATCACGGGCACCAACAAAAAAAAACCGACATGGTCGTGCCGGCAGTCTTCACGCGTCGGTTGCTGGCGCCAATTCTCCACCGGCGAGTCTCCCCTGGTCGTGCCGGCAGTCTTCACCCGACGTGGTCGTGCCGGCAGTCTTGATGTGTCAGTTGCCTGCGCCAATTCTCCACCCGCGAGTCTCCCCTGGTTGTGCCGGCAGTCTTCACCCGACGGGTGCCGGCGTCAATTCTCCGTCAGCTTATCCATCAGGTAACAATCTTGCTGTTTAAATTCGTGTGGATGGGACGACTCATTTCTGGTCGTCGTCATTGAAGAGATCGTTGTTCTTTCTTGCAAGGGCGAACTATCCGATCCGTCCACGAAAGACCAGGCACGCACAATGTTTCCCGGCAATCACGTCCCATTAGCGGCAAAATAGGCAACCCGACAATCACGTCCACTATAGCGGCAACAAAGGCGACCCCCACATAAAAAAAGAAATAAAACCTCTCCATTTGCCCCCTGATCAGATCACGCGCACCAACAAAAAAACCCGACGTGGTCGTGTCTTCACCTTTCCAACAAAAAAGAAATTGTGTTGGGGCAGCGTGCTGAAAAGCAAGTTTTTCTGCCTCGTATACCCTTATGCCCGTTAGATGATGAGATGTTCTCTTTCCAATTTAAGCGAAAGCAATTCCCTATTAGGCTCAGCTTCACAATGACAGTTAACAAGGCATAAGGGCAGACTATCCCTAATGTTGGAGTATACTTGCCACAACCAATGTTCTCGCACGGCCAATTGTATGCAGTGCTATCAAGAGCCACGGCAAGATCAAATATTAGGATATTGGCCGTGCCGGCTAGTGAGAAGGGCATGAACCAGGAGAAAGGGAAAGGAGAGAGGAAGAGGAAGAAAGAACAGGCAAAGGATATATTCACGAAGAATATCGTATATAAAGAGGTTCTAACTCTATGAAAGAGGTAATATCTGACGTGTCCATACACATTTTTTCGAGATAATCAACAACACTTTAACTTTAAAAATAACAAAAAAAAAACTTATATGTAGGATACTTCCAACTACAGCTTCAGCCATTTATATGCTCAGCTACAAGAAGTCAGACCCCTCATCTTGGACATAAAAATCTTATGGTTGATTGGTGACCAGCTACAGCTTGGTGCCCGTGCAAAGCACGTTCTTCTAGTCAAACTACTGAGAGACTAGATTCTTAATTGTACAATATATTTTATTGCCCAATATTGATTATGTGGTTAGTAGTACACAATTTATTCTTAAATAGAACTATTTTATTCCATTGTTTTCTTGTGACATCAAATTGTGATGTGATACTATTTTACATTAGCTTTGCATAATGAACTATGTAATTTTATAAATTTTTTTTGCTCCCGTCGCAACGCACGAACACTCACTAATTAAATAAAAAAAGCAATAACATGCAGTTTTTTCTTCTCTCTTCCATATATTTTTTTCTTCTCTCGTCCATGGAGGTCAAACAAACAAAACAAAACAAAACAAGACATTGCATTATTATAGTTTACAGTACATTGACGAATGAAGAGAGAGAAGGGAGAAGAAAAAGGTTGGAAGGATTCTTGGTTGCTTTGCTAGTTTGCTTGTCGGACGCCACCACTGACCATGTACATAGTCAGCTTGATGCTACGTGGGGGCTGACGTGAGGACAGAGTCAGACAGATCCAGAGGAGACTGGGTCGGATCCTTCATCTATCCTTATATGTGCACTGTGCCTCGTGCAATCAAATGAAATATATGGGTTGTTGCCCCTGGATTCCGGAGCCGCATGTATATATGTAAACTGGGTCCATATCTGCACCAAACAAACCCCCGGGCCCATCAGGCCATCCATGGAAGCTTCCGAATTGCTTACTAGCATAAAAAAGCAAGGGGCCAGCTTTTTTTAATTTAATTGCACAACAAATGCTCGAAGATGGTCTTTGATTGTGTCCAGGATGAAGACTGCACATATCATACTCATACATGTAAAAAAATTGCCATGTGCACCTAGGCAAATTTGCTTGTGCCACGCCGATTTGTGTTGGTCTACAACGAGTTGGACCCGATATATGTAACGCCTCTCAGATTGTTAAAATATTGCTATCAGTATTGGTTCATGGCTGCCACGCTCTATATATAATGCCACAGTTTTTTTTAAGGAGAAAAAGGTGTAGAGAAAATCACTTGAAAAGTTATTACCCTCTGTTTGAGCAATGGAGGTTTGTTTATTTGTAATCTTACGGATCTCTTACTTTCTCACTTTTTTGTTTCCTGATGTAAAACTGTTGGTTCTTTCTTGTATTGTATTGCAAGTAGGGGGTAACTCATGTTTCTTCAAAAAAATGAATTACTTGAAAAGGTTGTAGCTAAAATGCCAAATCCCTCGCGAGCTCAAGAAAAGAAAGCAAACAGAAAGTAGCTCAACTAGTTAGTTTCTCGTACTCAGACATATTATGGTGACTTTGTTGATTATTAAATTTATTCCAAAGACCTTAATTCTTTAGAGGGGTAAAGTATACGTGCATGCTTGTATTTATAGAGGTGAGTATGTATTAGCGTTTAACTAGTTTGTATTGAGAAAATTGAGACAGGAAAACTGAAGCACCAGAGACCGGTGGTGGGGCCGGTATAGATTAAACACAAGCGAATATATATCCAAGAAAAAGATGAGCACAGTCGTCGTCGATCTCGCGATTGGCGAGCGAGGACAGGGCAGGGCAGGGCAGGCAGGAGTGCTCTGCAGTCTGCATGCTTTCTGAATTCTGATGACAACTGAACTCGATCCACGACTAAACCTCGCTTGGCTTGCACCTTGCACGACGGCCATTCACTACGGATTATTGCCAGTGGAACTCGGATGACACCCGGAGGAGCTCGTCAAGGTAATCGGCGCCGAGGTCCTCCAGCTCCACAACGTTGCCGCCGGAGCACGGGGGCTGCGGCTGTGGTGCAGCGGCCACGGCCACCTGTTGTTGCTGCTGCTTCTTGTTCTTGTTCGGGGAGCGCTTGCGTATGGAGTGGCGGCGCTTGAGCGCCAGGACAGGGGAGCCGCCCGCGGCAGGGGCGGCGGAGGAGAGCGCCAGCGCGCGCAGCGACTCCTGCACGCGGTCCACGGGGAAGTTGAGCACGGCCGCGGCGCCGCGCACGGAGAAGGCGGCCTGGTCGTAGGCCATCGCGGCGGCCTCGGGGCTGTCGAAGGTGCCCAGCCACACGCGGGCGCCCTTCCGCGTGGAGTCGCGGATCTCGGCCGCGAACTTGCCCCAGGGACGCTTGCGCACGCCGATGAAGGGCTGCTGCTGCTGCTGCTGCTGCTGCTGCTTGGAACCCTTGTTGCTATCGCTGGTGGTGCGGTCGCCGTCCGGCTGCTGCGGCCGCCGGCTGGCCTCCTGGCTGTTGGCCGAGCAGGCGGAGGAGGAGGACTCGGAGGAAACCGCCTCCATGTCGTCGGAGAAGGAGTCGGACTCGGCGGCCATGTCGACCATCAGCGCGTTCAGCAGGCGCTGCATGTCGTCCCCGCCGGTGTCCAACGCCGCGTCCGTGGCCATGCCGCCGCCGCCGCCGCCGTAGCTATGCATGCTGCCGCTAAACATGTAAGAGGCGTACTCCTCCATTATAGCTATGAGATGAGATGCGTCGAGTAGTGATGGATGGGAATTGGAGGCAAAGGCGACTGCAAGCGGCTTTTATAGGACACACACTGCACCTGGGGGAATGGATTGAACCGTCTGAATTTGACTAGTATTTGGATGCCGGGGGTGATGTGGACAGCCTCTGTGGGGCCCGCCGGATCGACCGAAAAGGCAGGGCGCTGGGGGGCATGTGACCACGCCCGTGACGTAGGGCGGCGGGATAAGACAAGCTCTGCTTGCGTCATTGCCCCTGTGTTCCAGCATCCAGCTGCTGCTTCCTCCTTCCTTCCTCTTCCGTTCCAGGCTTTCCTTCCACATTTCCATCCACTCTGGTGATAGTGGTTGTACTACAGCTTATTATTGCGGTGCAGTGTATAGTGACACTAGCAAAGGACCACTGCTCTGTCCCAAAAATAGTGTCGTCGTGGGAAGCGTACTGGTCAAACTTTCTCAACTTTAAATACGTTTGTAGAAAATGCGTGCAACATTTATATCTCCAAATAAGTTTATTATGAAAGTATATTCAAAGATCTACCTAATGATACTAATTATGTACCATAAATATTAATATTTTGTTAAATATATTTGATTAAAGCTAAAAGCTGTTGACTTTTTGGGAAACGAGAATGACTCTTTTTTTGGACAGAGGAGTATATCTATACATTATTTTTCTTCATGCCCGGCCAAAATTTAGAAAATTAAATCTGTATCCAAAAAGGTTTTAGTTTAAATTATTAAGCTGAAGCCCCATTGGCTACCCATGTGCTACAGGAACGCTTAGTTAGCTGCAGATTCAATGTATTTCGACGAATGCGTTTGTAGTTGCTCTGTTGTGGCGTTGGTATTGGTTCCAAACTAATCTGAAGTGGACGTCTTTGAAATCATGTCGAATGGCCAATGAATGAAAATAAAAACAAAAGGAGTTCGGTATTTTTGTTTTCAGAGTTGGGTCAGGAAATAAAATGAACTAACATTTTTTTACAAAGAAATAGAATGAATTGACCTTTCACAGACAGATGGTTAATTTCATATGACCAGAATTTATAGATGGCACACCATTCGACTCGATCTACAGAGGCGTTACTCAAACCAAATATCCCATGCACATGTGTACAAAGCGGAAGGGAAAGACTATGTATGACATGCGTGCTGAATCAAATTTGATCCATTTTCAAGGGAAGAAAATTAAAGAAACAAACAAATGCCAACCACTACCGATTGCCTTCGGTTGGACTTTGGTAGGTGACAACGATGTCCAAGTAAAAGCTAATAAGGCTGCCCAGCTGGCAAAGTTAGGGGTTTTGTATGAACACACCGCTATTACAATAATCTAGCTAAAACACAGGAGCTAAACTAGCTATAGCTAGTAGGAGTAGCATGCAACACCTAGTCATTTATTAGTTTATTTAATTAGTTCTTGTCCCGCATGACTAACGACGACTTATTAAATCAAATAGATAAGGAGACTAACCTCAACATATAGTTAAAATTTCCCATTTTAACAGTGTTCTTGAAAGCTAAAAAACACACGAGAACCTAAACATATACTCACTCCGTTTCAAATTATAAGTCACTTTAACTTTTTTGATTTATCCATTTTACTATGTATGTAGACATATTATTATATCTAGATACATATAATAAAATATATGTATAGAAAAAGTCAAATCGACTTATAAATTGGAACGGAGGGAGTATATATAGTTCGCCCCTGACATTATAGATCAAATCCTATTACTAAGATCAAGTGTGTTTCATTATGATACGAGTATTTATTCAGTGGTAGTAGACGATCATGCGCCTAAATAATCACTAAAAGCGAGACGCGTGTGATGACATACGTTAATCACGTGATGTCTTGGTGCGTGTCCATCATAGTTGTAATTGTATACATATGTGTGCCTGTGGTGCATGTGTTTGAGCATTTTTTAGGCAACGCTACCTCAAGTTGCATTGTGACTGTAGGGAGGAGTGCAAGGTGGGCGGGGTACGTACGTACATTATCTGTACTCGTGTAAAAATGGAAATGTAAATACTCATATCCTAGTTGAATTTGACTACATTAGTACACGTACGTATAGGGATTAAATGTTTGCATATGCATGCTTCCACAAGCGAAGCGTCATGGATGCATGCATCAAGGTGGAGTGTAGCGAGAGCTGCCCTTGTATGCTTCTGGGAAGCAGCGGCGGCGGCGGATTGGAGCAGGTGACTACTGACCAGTGACCATCATCGACTGTTTATGCATATATATATATCCGCTGCATGGTGTGGCCCGCCGCCAACGCAACAGGCCTGATAGCTGCCGCTTTTCTTGATTTGTATTGCGCCTATGTACTGTCTGTTTGTGAATGGGAGTGGGACGGGGCCGGGACATATCAGTGGTTGACTCAGTATATAGTACGTAGCAATAATAATAATATATGCCCGCCACCGATCGCAATCGAATTCGATCAAATTCATCAGCTTTCAAGCTAGTTAGTATACAAATATGAGCGAATTCCTGCTGGCCGGACCTCCTTGCTTCCAGGAAATCAGGCTAGTGCTGCAGGCTGCAGCAGATACATGCAGATAGGGCCGGCATTATTAGCGTTTTGGTCTGTCGGAGGGAGCTTTCGCGCCACCGGCTGACCATACCTGCATGCATCCCCCCTTCCCTGATTCCTACTCCCAGGTAGCTAGCAAGATTCTTCCGTTTGTCGATTACCCCTGTTTCGTCGTCCTTGTGTAATGTAATGGTGAGTTAGCGCTGGAGTGCTCGCACCGGACTCGGATCAACTTGCACCAGAAAAGCCGGGTAATAATCAAATGGAATGCGGTCGCACTGCACGCCCACGTTCATTCATCCATAGATCAGTTATGGACAAGGCACCTGCTTATCCATGATCCACCATCCACGCCGTCTTTTTTGTTTTTTAGTCCTTTTTCGAAAGATTATCTCAAATATGTCCCTTGCGGAAAGATTTGAAAAAAATGGACCCTTCTCTTAGCGCCATAGTCGTCGGCGCCGAGCTATAATGGCATGGCGCCAAGATCCCTGGCGCCAAAACCCTGCCGACGTGGCGATGATGTGACGCAGTGCTTGGCGCCATGGATCTTAGCGCCAAGAGCCCACGTTTTAGCCGGCCTCCTCTTCCTCCCCGGGTCATTCTCGTTTTCTTGCTCCTTCCCTTCGGGTTTTTACTTTGTACACTTCGGCCAACCTCTTCAATCGACCTATTGGACCGTGAAAAGTTGGATTTTATCCGTCGATCTTCGAGAGCTAGGTATTCTGTCACCCTTCCTTATTTATTTCGAATCAATTTGGTAAAATGAAGTCATATTCTTAACCTATGAACTTCACATGTTATTTGTTCATGTACTTTTTAAAATTTGTATGTATTATACAACCGTAGGATGCCTAGGCGTGGAAAAGCTAGAAAACAAAGGTATGCGTAGATCTTTTTCATCATATATTAAACCTTTAGTTTTAAGGTTTATTGTTATTTGTTTTGTTATATTAGAACGGAATTTGTTGAATTGTAGCTATGGACGGATGACCAAAAGTCCGTACGTCCCAAAGCCGCTCCCTAGCGGTGTGCCAATACCCATGTGCTTCTGTAGCGATCCTTGCAAGGTAGATATTTTCGAAGATGAGGCAACATATAAGCAGAGATATTGGATGTGTTCCAATTTTGCATGGGAACCTATAGAGCGTCAGCGCCGCAGTACATTTATTGTGAGAAATTGCTTTTGTTTATTAATTAATTTGTGTCATATGAAGTTTTGCATAATAATTGGATTTGAAACAATTGCATTTGTTGCACACCCCTCCACCGCTATGTGATTTTGAGCAGTGGATCGACACTGAGATCAAGGAGGCTGACATGCGGTTTCTACAAGGCCTGAAGGAGTGAGATGCGGAGCGTCTGGAGATATTAGAGAAGAGACGCAGAGAGGAGGCAGCAGCAAAGGAGCACAAGGAAGAGGAGGAAAGGAGGCGTGTTGCTGCGTGTAGGGAGGAGAGGGAGAGGAAGCTTGAGCGCGTGCGCCGAGCGAAGGCAGCGATGGAGGAGAATCCCGATGCTCAGAACAAGGAAAAGTGGTCTCGTTGTACTCAGTAGTATGCTAGTTGTATGGTTTAATTATAAACAATGTGGTCGATGTAGTTTGCAAGGTGTTTAATCTAATGTACTTTAGGTAAATCATGTACCTAGGGCATGTTCTGTGTTATTTATTTCGTCGTCATGTACTTCATATGCACTTTAAGTTTTTGGACCTTACATAGTGTTGTCATATATCAGGTTTAATGTTACTGAGTTACTGAAACGAGTTCTCGAGGTGCACATAAAACATAAGGAAGTACTGGATTTCACAATTCAACACGCATAACATAGGACATGGCATGTCAGAACTTGTACCAAACAAGGGCACATATGTCCTGGACTAAACCTAACATGCCTTAGATAATTAGAGCGAACAACAAGCACGTTACATGGCATGTGCGCACGATAGATTTGTTCTATCTAGTAGTGCGGCTACATAGCAAACTGTGTAGCTCCTTCTCCACAGTACCCTCCCATTGTTGATGGTGAAGGTGGCGGGGGTGGTGGTGGAGGCCCGTTGTTCTTGTGGTTAGGGCAGGTGCAATATGGATCATGGCATGGTCCGTCCTGTGAAACGGCACCACTACTGGTATCGTCTGCTTCGTCGTTCTTGTAACCGTTGCTAACTTCCCTTCCTAGTTTGAAGATACGGTCTTGCAAGTAGTAGATGTACTGTGCGTGCGGATAGATTGGTCTAGGATCGACCCATCTAGTGAAGCCACAGTTTTCTTTGGACTCTGAACACTGCATTTCAAAGATTTCAGTGAACATGCAATTAGTTTCGCCTATGAGATGCAAAATAATGGAGAAAAAAATTTGAGTAATAAATTTTAAAACCAATTACCTCTGCTCGCGGACATTTGAAGAATCGGCGACCTCCATCCAAATCCTCCACGAACATCTGCACTAAGCAGTCCTCACCATGCCTACATTTTGGCCAATCTTCTTTCCGGTTATCATATCCTCGGAGTGGACACTCTTTGGTGAAATCTCTCTTGGTCTCGATAGGAAAATGATACACTGGTTCATCAAAGTCTTCCGGACCCAGAGACCCCTCCCACACAATGGGAGTACCCTTACTCCCCCCGTTCCCTTCCCTCTAGATGACCCTCCAGACATTACTACTCGTAGATAACCAACTTCTGGTTTCAAGTGACTAGCATTGTATGAAGGAAGGTGTATATATAGCCAGCAGTAGAGTGGAGAGCCATTGTATTGTGGCTTTAATGCTCCTGAAAAGACTAGATGCCATCCCTAAAAAGCCTATTTGAATTACTGAAAAGCCTATTTGAAAACTCATCTGTAAAGCCTAGATTCCTTGATCAATCAATTCATCTGTAAAAGAGGATGTACGATAGGATAGTGACATGATAAATCACTGAAAAGGCTACATGCTATTGGTGTACTGCACGACTTGACATGTTGCAGAAAATTTTGGCAGAGTTTTCCCTGTTTTTGATTCAATCCAAACACAGATATCACATAAACATATGTCATCAACAATTATTATGACATTCACAGTGCATATGCCATAAACTCCATAGTAGTTCATACAGTACATAATAATAGGATATAACAGTCCATAATAATAGTCCATACAGTCCACAAGTCGACTACAGTCCCTCACTGTCTCCTAGACCTACCCTTGCCCTTGTGTCTAAGAGCGTAGGTGCCTGGAGTGTAAGGGTCAGGTGGTCGACGTTCCTCATTGAATAGCACAGGCACACTTTGCATGTCAACAAACTCAACATATCCATAGCGATCTCGTTCCACAGTTCCTCCATAATATATGCTCACTAGGTTATCCATCTAGTTCCAAAACATAACGAAGCACAATTGCTTTACTCCAATATAAATGAAACATACTAAGTAATAGGTCTCTAATACATAAAAAGTACATACTAAGTACTACTGACTACTAAGTATTCATAACTAATAACTACTACTAACTGCACAGTACTACTAACTAACTAACTAACTGACTAACTAACTACTAACTAACTAACTAACTATTGTTAAGTAAGAACAAAAAATATTTTACCTTGTAGGAGAAGCGGAGATGCCGACGCTTGGCAATGGAGGGAGGCCGGGTGGCGGCGGATGGCGGCCGGGCGGCGGCGGCCGGCCGGGCGGGAGGCCGGCGACGGCCGGCCGGGGGCGCGCGGACGGGCCGGGCGGCCGGCGGCGGCGGCGCGTGGCTAGGCGGGGGCGCGCGGCCGGGCCGGGAGGCCGGTGGCGACGCGGTGCGGGCGGCCGGGTGTGGCCGGGCGCGGGCGGGGGCGGCCGGGCCGGGTGCGGCCGGCCGGGGGCGGGGCGGGGGCGGCGGCGGCGGGCGGGCGGGCGGGCGCGGGCGGCCAGGGCGGGGCGGTGGCGGCGTGCGGGCGGCCGAACGTGGGGCGCCGGAGAAGAAAGGAAGAGAGAAAGAAGAAAGAGGAAGAAGAAAGAAGAGGCGCAACTTTTTACAGACTACATGGCGCCAAGATCCATAGCGCCATGCTTGGCGCCAAGATCCATGGCATTCTTGGCGCCATGCACTGTCACGTTATCGACACCATCGTCACGTCGGCAGGGTTTTGGCGCCGACGACTATGGCGCCAAGAGAAAGGTCCATTTCTTAAAATCTTTTCGCAAGGGGCATATTTGAGAGAATCTTTCGAAAAAGAGCTAAAAAACAAAAAAAGACGGCCATCCACGTGGTTAGTGATAGTACTGTTGATCGATCCACTGCCTGGCTACCGTCCTATTTCTCCTGTCCCTAAATATTCGTCATTTTCGTTTTTTTAGGAAAAAATTATGACTAAATATATATTAAAAAATATTAATATTTATAGTACACAATTAGTATTATTGAAAAGATCTTTAAATTTAGTTTTTTAATAAATTTATATAAAGATATAAATATTACATATATTTTCTATAAATCAAATCAAACTTATGCTACGTACACCCACGGCGTCAGTTAGTTATTCAGGGGCGTACTACGATGGTCAAACGGTGAGGACCTATAGCTAGTAACCTATATACAGGCCTATGACGTCTGGTCTCTGTTCTCCTGCTGCTTTTGCGCTTGATCGATCCAGACTACTGCAGTACTGATAAATAAAATTGAACAAGTCAACCCAATGCAAAACTAACTAATCATCCAACTAGCGGAAGGGAAACATCAAATCAAATAAATTAAACAAACTAATTAAACCGTGCATCGCATGCAAAGCTAGCTAGTTAGTCTTCCATCTGCCGAAAAGTAAGAAAGAACAAATAAATTAAAAAGAACAAATTAAACCGTACATTGACCAAAAACACCAAGCCTGCTTGGAATACATCCACAAGTAGAGAGTAGAGTACTCTACGCAAATGTTTATTGCATATACCTACTACAGCTTATCCAGTTATCAACGCCTTCGAGTCTCTTTCTCCACCGGCCGTGTTATTAGTTATTACTGCTTATTACTCGAGTCAATTCCCTCGGTGCCACTAAATATTAAAAAGCTTTCCTCAAAGCCATCGAAATTTTTCTTCTCCCTTCACCGCTATCAAATGAAAATTTTGTTTCCTCATACAGATCAAGCACATCGCGAACCAGTGGATCGACGCCAGGACGGCAAAATTACGTTGTCTCTTGTGCGAGTAATAAGCTTGTATGTAAGTCCGCTAGTCGAGGATAAGCTGTGTGTAAGATCATTTTTCCCACCTAGTGCGCCACGTCGTGACGCGTCGATGTACAAACTAATTTCTCAATCTTAATGCAATGATGCACAGACATTTTGCGTATTCGAGAAAAAAAAATCGTCTCCCTGGTTACCATTCTGTCAGATTACAGTCAAGTGGCTGTTAAGTTTCATACAAAAATGACCCTTTCACCCCCCGAATGACAGTACAAAATTGCTATATTTCCTTAGATGCCATGTCACACTATTTTCATCCATTCCTCTACATAACATTACATTGAACATTTACCCACTCAAGAATATACATTTATATGACAATAAAATAGTGAATAAAAATACATATGTAACACATGTATTTATTATTACTTAAACAAGAAGACAGCCACCACATGGCTGACACATATTTTAATGAGCTGAGAATTAAATAAGAGGTACAGTTCAGGTCTGTACATTTAACATCAACATGTGCTAGTCTTGCACATCATCATTACATCATATGGTCCAAGATGGTACTGAAACCATTGCTCCCTGTCGGTGTTCTAAACCACTGGCTGGTAAATTTGTATCTGCGCGTTTGGCCCGGATGGTGAGCGCAGAGGACACAAGGAATTATACTGGTGCGGGCAGAATGTCCCTATGTCCAGTGCAATGCTGCTCGTGTTACCGGCTCTGTGTTTGCAGTAGGGGTTACAAACGGACGAGAGAGGGAGGATGTCCCAAGTCTGTGAATGAGGTGAGCTGCGTGTGTTTGGAATTGCTTGCCCTCCCCTCAAGGGGCGCCCAGCTTTCCCTTTTATAGATCAAGCGAAATGTCTAGGGTACGAGAGAGAGAAAAAGAGAAAGAGGAATAGAAGAAAGAGAAAAACAGAGAGGAAGAGAGCCCCGGGTCCGCGTCGCCCTTCTTCTCCTTCAGGCGGGTCCTGTTGGTCCTGTAGATGATGACGGGGCCGGCTCCACGTCGTGACCCTGTTCGTCACTGGTGCTACAGGCAGGTGTCGTCAGCCGGTTATGGCGTTCCATCTTGTCCTCACGCATGGCATGGTCAACAGGCTCCCTTGACGGGAGCCGTACGAGGATTAGGCAATACAGTGCCGGTCCGCCCGGCACTGTTGGCGACGTGCGTGCCTAGGTATGGCCCGTCGTGGCCACAGGTTGTGTCGAGGCATGCCCGTTCCCTTCCTGACGTCAGGAGCATGATCCCGGGCCCGCGCCGTCACACCCATAGTGGTTGGTGACAGCGCGGGGGCCTACGCTCTTGTTCAAGGCCGGGTGCGCTTTCAGGGATCAGGCGAGGTGGAGTCCTTCCTCGGGGGGTCGGGCGAGGCAGAGCCTGCGCCCTAGGGGTCGGGTGAGACGGAGCTTGCGTCCTTGGGGTTAGGCGAGGCGAAGCCTATGCCCGAGGGGTCGAGGAACGCAGAGCCTGCACCCCTAGGGTCAGGCGAGATGGAGCACGCGTCCCTAGGGGTGGGCGAGGTGGAGCCTACGCCCCGAGGGTTGGGCGTGGCGGAGCTCGTGCCCTTAGGGTTAGGCGAATCAGAACCTTTCTCAGAGGGGTCGGATGGGGTCGTGGTTATACCCTTGATCGTTTGGGTGAGTTAATGTTGATGGCCATTAGTTCCCCTTCTCCGGTACCCTAATATTCATACCCGATAGTAGCCCCCTAGCCTGTGGAGGAGTTGGACACTCCTTCATAGGCTTTTTCGTATGGGAGGCTCTGGAGTGCTATCTTGCATGTTTCGGCTCGTAGGGCTCCTTTAGTTAGGTTGTGATGATCGATCTGCCATTCGTATGCGACAGCGCATTAGGTCTCTTCGCGAGTCTGAGCCCCAAGCCCCCGCGCGTAGCAGGGGTCCGGTCGAGGGGTCAGCTCATCTTGTGATCGTTCCCCCTCAAGCGTTTTCTCAGAAAAAACGGAGGGGTTGAGCCGTGCCATGTTTTCCTCGTTGGACGAATCATGGTGTTCGGTGAGTTTCTAACGGGCTAGTTCGAGTGGGGCCCTGGCTCCCGTTTGTGGGGATCCAGCATGGGTTAGCTGGTGACCGACTCCAGATTCCTGACGGCCAGTCCATATAGTTTCTGGGTCCATTAGACCGGTCCCAAGGGCTCATTGCCTTTCTTCGAGGAAAATCCATGGACTGTGCACTGCCAAAACTTGAACATGGGTCAGGATGCCCATGGCGCTCGTGCACCCGGGTACTGGCCGCTAGTGGGCCCATCCCTAACCACCCCTCACTCTGAGGTGCCCCGGAGCAGTTGTGAACCCGTCGATGGGCTAACTTTCGAACCCCTAGGCGTTAATGGCCCGTAGGAGCGTTTTTAGCTCCGTATCCCTTCTTACCTGTGGCGGTTCATGGCCCATTAGGGCGGGGCAAACTGCCCGTTCGGCGCGTCCTTCGAGGGAGCGGCCAGGGGTTGCGTGCGCATGACTCCTGAAGAGGCGTGATGACGAGACGCGATAGGCACGTGGATCGAGGCGGACGGTTGTAAGGTCCTAGATGGCTAGAGGGGGGGTGAATAGCCTATAAAAAATTCTACAAGAACCACTAAGCAAACTTGTTAGAATAACAAACGGCGTAAAGCGAGTTTTGCTTAGCCAAGGTTGTGATGCAAGCCTCCTATCCACAAGTCTAGTAGATTATGATCTCTAGTTCAGACAAGATCTATGTCACTAATTAAACTAGAGAGCAAGCTAACAACACTACTAGCAAAGCTACTACTAGAGCTACACAAGATAATCTAGTAAAAGTAAGTGCAAGAGAGAGGATAGTGATTCTTATACCGACGATGGAGTGAAGATGTTGCCAATCACCAAGATGATATACAATCAATCAATATTGACAACAACACAATATGAAGACCAATCACCGGGAGACAAGAGACACAATATTTTTTGTTCACCTGGTGTTCACTTGTGCACCGACAAGCTACGTCACCGGTTGTGTCGACCAACACTTAGATGGTTTTCCGGTGTGACCCTCAAGTCACTTGCCCCTCAAGGCACGCCCCGCAAGGCACCGCAAGACACCACTCTCAAGTGAGGTAACTCAATGACACGCGGATTCCACTAGAGTTGCTTTTGGCGTCCCGCCGAGGAAAGCACAAGAACCTCTCACAATCAACCGGAGGTGGCCAAGAACAATCACCTTCTCTTGCCAACGCCTCCAACAATCTCCAAGCCGGCTAGGAGCGGTACTCTCCAAGAGTAACAAGAAATCCACCGGCTAAACCACCCACAAGTGCCACTAGATGCCCTCAAGCTATGCAATGCACTTTGGGATCACTCAATCTCACTTTTGATTTGCAATCAAGCAAGAGAGATGAGTAGGAGGAGAAGCTTTAGCTCAAAGGATGCACAAGAGTGTTAGAAATGCCAAGAGACCTCCCCAAGGGCCGGCCAACGAGTATTTATAAGCATCCCATGCAAATAGAGCCATTGCTACTCCACTGAGCAATTTTCGGGACGACCGGACGCGGTGGTCAGTAGAGTGACCGGACGCGGTGGTCAGTAGTGTAAAAACTTGTTTTGATCGGACGTGGTGGTCAGTAGAGTGACCGGACGCGGTGGTCAGTAGCGTGCTCCAACGGGTAGTTTTCGCGCGTATAAACTTGTTTTGACCGGACGCGGTGGTCACTAACGGGACCGGACGCGGTGGTCGGGTTCTAGTAAGCTCCCGAAGTGACCGGACGCGTCCGGTCATCACTGACCGGACTCGCTGCAGCGTCCGGTCACTTTCGCCCACGAAAAACACTGACCGGACGCGGTGGTCGACACTGACCGGACGCGGTGGTCACGAGTCCGGTCACAGACCACTCTCCGGTAAAATAGCGATATCTCTTAGCTCCGAACTCCGATTTCGATGATCTTGGACATTTTGGAAAGCTTACTCAGAGGGCTACATAACCCACTAAAGCACTTGATCCAGTTCACAATGGATCAAAGCAGTATTTCACTCCAAGAGCCATCCTAGTGTCCGGAGAACACCGAAAACCTCTCTCTCTTCACCAAGTTGATCAAAATCAACTCCAACACCTTCTCCTTTGCAAATGTGCCAACACCATCAAGTGTACAACTCCATGTGCTTGTGTGTTAGCTTTTTCTCAATTATTTTCAAAGGTTTTCCAGTTAGCTCACTAGGCCCTACATGCAATGCACTTCATGAATTCACCTAGTGGCACCCATACGTCGAATAACCGATAAGACTTCCCCTCTTAATGGTTCGGCTATCGATCCTAAACCACTCACACCCTCTATGGTGTCTTGAGTGTAAAACAAAATGGCCCTATGGTTATACCTTTGCCTTGAGCCCATTTTATTTCTCCAAATGATATGATCCACTTCATATCATCACATGACCGTCTCGATCCATCGACCTTGACTTCACTTGCTCTTCACCGTTGCATCGGTTCATCGGCGCCAAGTCTTGCTCAAGCTTCACCATCGCATGGTCCTTCGCTTCGAAGCCTCGACTAGCCCTTTGTTGGGCATTCTTAACGTCACTACCAAAAGTAGACTTAGTTTTCTAATTCTGATAACGGCGCCAAAAATGCCAAACCTATCCCTCATGCCACTTAAGCCAAGTTGTCATCCCCAGCATGACATGAGAGACGCGGTATTGAAATATGCATTTGCTCATCAAGATAAATAATAAAAGGGATCTGCAAGCGCACAGATTAATACCGATGTAGCATTTTAACCGGGAAGTATTCCAGGTATCGTTATTTATATTTTTACCACTGGGAAGGGATTTCTAAGTATCATGGTTGATAATGGAATGAGAATATGGAACTGAGTACACATCATTGCATGTATAACCGAGAGTATTTATCAATCTCTTTATACAGGTATAAATGTCACATTAAGTAAAGGTAAAGTGATAATGGTGACAAAGATAATTAATCTGATCAGCTAGCCACATATAATAATGATAAGCACCTCAACAGATATTCTAGCAAGTCATTAGCATGGAATTAGGATGAACTACAAAGATATTCCCTAAGTTATTATTAACTATAAAGTCTAGCATATCATAGTTAGTGCAATTATACTTGGCAATCATGGTGAGAAAAGACTATATCCATGCATAGTGAATATTAGCAAGGAAGATGAAGAACATAGTAATCACTCCCCTGTAATAGTGTTGCTCTGCCTGCCCTATACACGAGAGGGGGACTATATAAGAATCAACGAAGCTGTCACTGTCGCGAACTACCCCACAATCCGGCATATAGGGTGCAATCGCAGATAAATACGGTATAGACACCACGTCTACACAATAATTATCATTCACCCACTGTACACATGGATAAACGCTATACGATCCTAGGCATGTATATAATTCCAATCTAACTAAGCCAAGCATATAACTATGATAAACTAAGAACAATATAATTCCAAATATAATCAAGTAGAGCAAAGTCATAACCAATATATTGAAATAGAACAAAGTCATATTCATAATATTGAAGAACAATGATGAACAATTGAAGAACAATAGAAGAATTACCAAGAATCCTCTTGACAGATCCGGGAACCAATCGAAGATTGACTCCTTCTAGTTCTAATCCTATGTAGCTATGCTAACTAGAGATCTAGTTGATGTGGTGGCTCTAGGGCTTGATCAGAGGCTCTCCTCCTGAATTAGGGTTTGAAGTATGAGACGAGGGCCTCTCCTCCAGGGGCAGGGGCCTTGCTTATATAGCCCTTTCGGATGAATCTGGGCCGTCGGATCAAACCGACATTGAACGGACGGTTTTCCTTGATCCTCTAGGTCGGTGGAGCATAATCCTCGAGGCGGAGCCTGATTGGCTGAGCCAGCAGGGCGGGCGCCCTAGGGACTAGGGCGGGCGCCCTATCCCCGGCTCTGTTACGCCTCCCGTTCGTTCTCGTGGCTTCTGGACTCTTCTAGATGTAAGATAATTACATGTTCGGTTAATATCCCGTCGTTATTCCGACATGTGGGCCTTTCTTCCGTATTTCCTGATAACCCCCTGCAGAAATAGATAAACAGCAAAACTCATGGAATTCTGTCAGATAAAACCTTAAGTCTAGGTGTTGGTTTCATTTGGATCCTTTTCTCTATTTATTTGATAGTTATAATTGATACTTAAGGACCGTCAACAAACTCCCCCAAGCTTACCTCTTGCTCGTCCCTGAGCAAGGAGAGACTCAGTAGTTGCTGAAATGCCTTTGAATTTTGACGGTACACATGCTTTCAAATAGAGTCTCATCTCTGAGTTAAAGTAAACTGTCAAGACTTAAAACTTACTCATTATACCTTTCACCATGGGGCTTGCAACCTTCACCTTTGTCTTGAGCGGTTAAAAGATAGAACAGTCTAGTCAAGCGCCATGTCTCTTATTCTTGATTAGCTATAGCTCTTGGAGTTTTTTGCAGATTTTCAAATAAAACTCAGAGATTCCTTGTATGACTCTCTCAGGTCTTTCTTTTGTGGTATTTCTGGATCCTCACCAAGGCAGTAATGATGTCTGCCTTCTCTCAAAGCAAAGTATGTAGTATTTGTGGTATAAGGCAGAGTGACATTGCCTTCTCTCTCATCCTATTCTAATAAGGCTTTTGATATCTGGAGCTCATCGGTGGGAGATAAAGTATACATACTTACAAGACATTTATTGCATAGTCAAACCATGGATCTAGAGAAACAAGCCAATAAGTCAAATCAAGATGTGCATGTGTGGCGAATGAATGGTGTATGGTGATAGTGATGATAACAATGGTGAAAGTCTAATTCTACTTTTGCTCTTTTGAGGGGATACGTACCTTTCTTGCTTTCTAAAGCTCTTGAGGAGAATGAGGTGCTCTATATTTTCTTTTTTTCTCTTTTTTTTTCTCTCAGGTGGGCATCTTGTACCCCTAATTCTACTGTCGGACACTTGTCCATTTTTACCTCTCTTCTCACATTTTTTTCATCGAGGTTCCGAGCACTTGCTCCTTTTTATTTCCTCATATCTTTTTCTTTTTGAGGTTCCGGGCACTTGCCCCTTTTTATTTCCTCGTATAGAACACTCATCTCCTTAGAACAATATAGCAAGTGGTAGTAACCAAAATAGCTTGAGCATTTATTTCACAGGGGATAACAAGAATGGGAAAATATTTTTGGCTATTCTCTCCCGGATTAGGAGTAGAATAATTTTATGTGGATCTGGAGATGAGAATGAGTGGATATATGTGGATGCGTACTTCCGGAGTAGAAGCAGCATGTATGAGTGATCGTGCAAGTGAATCTTGATTTTAACTGCATGACAAGCTCTTAAGGGTCTATACATCTTGACTATACTCAATGCTCATAAGCAGTAAATAGTAAATGTATGGCTTAAAATCTAGCAAGCATGTATGTATGGTTGTGGTAGGAACTTAAACTCTCATCATACAGGAACTCATCATGTAGCATTTTAATTTTTAAGATTTTCAAAGATAAAATTCTCCAGAATTCTAGCATCTCTAGGAATAGATAAACAGCAGCTCAACCTTCCCATATCATATCCGTTAACAACTTAGACTTTAGATCAAGTTCTCTTCCCACAAGTTCAGGTTTAGAGCAAGCTTTAAATGACAACAGTTATGTAAACTTAGAGAGAGAACTTCAAATTTGAAAATTAGGCAAAGCAACTATTCATCATATCCATGCTAGAGTTTTATTATTATCTAGATTCAGTTTAGCATAGCCACTTTATTTATTTATTAAAACACACTAAGCAAAAGATATAGGTATATATATATAAGCACAAAATCTTTATTTGGTTTTTTTTTCATAGTTATGTATATTTTTATTTTTATAGGGTAGAAGTATATATAAATATAAAGATAAAGATAGAAATACTTAGCAAGATAATGGAGGTGCTCTCCCCCAAGCTGGATCTTGACATAATCTCTTCTGATGTAGCTAGCAGATGGCGGAGATGTATTTGAAAGTCGGCAGCACCCTGACAGCGATTAGAATGTCCTCCGTCTGCTAGTCTCCTTGAATTTTGTGAAGCTCAAATAGACAACAAAGCTTTGTGGAACTGATTAAGTGTTAGCATAAATATCTAGCCTTTATCATGCTGAGCCTCCTTGATTTTTTTTTATGTTTTTGTTTTTTTCTTTTATAAAGCAGAAGAAAATATTTATGTATTTATTATATATATATATTTTTTATGCCACCACAGTGAATGTACTTATGGGTTTTATGCCACTCGCATACTCACATGAGGCTTTAGGGTTTTTAACATTTTTATTTTCTTTTTAAGATAGTATGAATATGATTAACTAAGCAAACTATTTAAGATAAAGTAAATAATTAAAAGGAAAGGATAACTACCAAGTTACCTCTTGGCAAGGCGTTCGGTGTTTTTAAGTCCTCCGAACGGGACTCTTATTCGTTCAGTCGTCCTAGGACTTGGTGGATGGCGTAGTCGGTGGTTCCGGCGGCGCCTCCTCTTCATGTACAACTGTCTTTTCTTTCCATACCTGTCTCGGTGCTTTGGTCTCCTCAGGACAGTGTTGGTTGAGTGGTATGTCTTCAGATCTTACCACTTCTCCTTCATAATCTGCCCATCCGTCCTTGATGACCTGTTGCTTCTGATTGTGGTTACGCCGCCTTCTTCTTGTCCTGACCTGCTTGGATTCTTCAAATACATAGTTAGGGTCAGTAAAGTAAAGACGTACCTTCTCAGAGGGGAAGTGCATGTGGACTTCTCCAGTTCCAATGTAAATGATTGCTTTGACAGTACTTAGGAATGGTCTTCCAAGGATGATGGGTGGATCATATTCATCTTCTCCCATGTCAATAACCTGAAAGTCTGTATGGACAAAGTGATCGTCTATCTTGACAGGGACGTCAGTTACTGTACCTTCGACCTGTCGGAATGTCTGATCTGCCATCTGGAGCTGAATATATGTTGGGTTTAAGGGCATGGTTTCGAACAGAAGTTCATAGGTGACCTTGGCCATTATGTTGACGCCCGACCCAGTGTCGCAAAGTGTCTTGTAGAAGTGGAACCCATTAATGGAGCAATAAATGCTTGGCATACCTGGGTCGTCCTTCTTAGGCAAGAACGATGACTTGAGTTGGTGATCTTGACCTTTGTGCACGGCAGTGACCATCTTAGCTGTCTCGGTCCACACTTGCTTCTTGCTCTTGTTCCTCCTGTTGGTCCTCTTCCTTGGTTCATATTGGGGTTGCTCTGGGATTTGTGCGGTCTTGTTCTTGAAGGAAAACGTTTCCTTCCTCCCCTTGATGTAGAAACTGATCTTGGCAGCACTAGCATAGATGACAGCTCCCGCGGTGTTCAGGAATGGTCTCCCTAGGATGACGGGAGCCCTCTCATCAGAACCGGTCTCTATCACTATGAAGTCTGCTGGAGCGTACGAGGAACCCACTCGGACACAGATGTTCTTCAATATTCCTCTCGGAAAACTCAGTGTCCTATCTACAAGCTGCAAACACATGGTTGTTTCTAATAATGGTTGTGAAAAGAGTTTTTCATAGAGTACCCTGGGCATGATGTTGACGCTGGAGCCAAAGTCACAGAGTGCTTCTGGGAAGTCTCGCATGCCGATGGAGATCGGGATGACGGGGCGTCCTAGATCGCCTCTCTTGACCGGCAGACGGTCAGTACTTACTTCTACGATAGGGTTACTCCAGTAATCTCCTGCATCAAACATGTCTACAAGATTTGCAGATTCTAGTCCTTCCGGTTGTGATGGTATACCGGGGTTAGTAGCAGAAACAGCAGCAGCTATTTGATTCAACTGAGATTCAATCATTTTATTAAAGCTAATCTGGTTCTTGATGGCAGTAGAGAAATTATCCATTCTATTATTTACATTTTCTAGTATTTTATCATTAGATGCCAATTTCTTAGACAGGTTATCCATTAGCTTTCCTTGGTTGGACACTAACTCTCTCAAAGGTGGATAATTATTATTATTATTGAAAGAATTGTTACCTTGGTAATTACCTGAGTAATTAGGCCTCTGTTGATTCCAACCTTGATTCTGCTTAGGACGGTTGTAGTAGTTGTTGTTATTGTTGATGTAGTTCACGTCCTCCAGCAACTCAGGACAGTGATTGCCCGAGTGTCCAGTACCTCCACACTCCTCACAAGTCATGTGGGAGTCGTAGACGTGCATGACTTCTTTCTTTTCTCCAGCTCGATCATCGAGCTTCTTCATGAGTAGGTCTAGCTTGGCAGACAGCATGTCTACCTCCTTGAGCTGGTGCATACCTCCACCTCTCTTGCGTGTCTGAGTTCTTTCTTCATTCCAACCTTGGTTGGATGCCATCTTCTCCACAAGAGCTGTGGCTTGAGGTATGGTGAGTGATAGGAATGCTCCTCCAGCTGCAGCATCCATGGTTTCACGGGCACTGTTAATGAGCCCATGATAAAATGTCTGCATCAACAGCCAGCTTTCCATTCCATGATGGGGACATTCTAGGATGTAGTCTTGGAAGCGCTCCCATGCTTCTGGAACGGATTCATCATGTTGTTGCTGAAAACTTGTAATCTTCCCACGGAGAGCATTGGTCTTGCCCATGGGAAAGAACTTAGCCAGAAAGTTCGTGGAGTAGAGTGCCCACGTAGTGTTCTTCTCCTTTGTAGTGTAGAACCACTGCTTCGCTCTCCCCAACAGTGAGAATGGGAAAAGGCGAAGTAGTATGTCATCTCTGGGGACTTCAGCCATGGTGAAAGTGCTGCAGATCTCCAGGAAGTGTTGAAGATGAGCACTAGCGTCTTCGTGTGGCTTCCCACAGAACTGGTTAGCTTGCACCATGTTGATGAGCCCAGGCTTGAGCTCGAAGTTGCGGTCGATCACCCCAGCAGGTCCAGTGCGGATGTTGTCCGTAGTGGGAGCTGAGAACTCGCGGATCGACTTGTTCGCCATGGCTTCGAATTCAGTCGACAAATTCCGGATGAAACTTCGGCGGTCTTCGGATTTGGATGAAGCTTTGTGCTGAAGTGTTGACGATGTCTTCTTGAGCTTGGCTCTTGTTCTTCTGAATAAGGCTTCGGGATCGTCAACAAAGTTGTCTGGAAGATGTCTTCTATTCATGCATCACCCTACAATAAATAATCAAAATGGAAAATACAGGGGTAAAACTGTATAAGAGAATTGATAAGCTCGATCAGATTAGTGATGCAAATGATGACTCAAAGTTCCATATTCATTCCTACTTAGTAATCAACCTTCCCCGGCAACGGCGCCAAAAATGCTTGTTGGGCATTCTTAACGTCACTACCAAAAGTAGACTTAGTTTTCTAATTCTGATAACGGCGCCAAAAATGCCAAACCTATCCCTCATGCCACTTAAGCCAAGTTGTCATCACCAGCATGACATGAGAGACGCGGTATTGAAATATGCATTTGCTCATCAAGATAAATAATAAAAGGGATCTGCAAGCGCACAGATTAATACCGATGTAGCATTTTAACCGGGAAGTATTCCAGGTATCGTTATTTATATTTTTACCACTGGGAAGGGATTTCTAAGTATCATGGTTGATAATGGAATGAGAATATGGAACTGAGTACACATCATTGCATGTATAACCGAGAGTATTTATCAATCTCTTTATACAGGTATAAATGTCACATTAAGTAAAGGTAAAGTGATAATGGTGACAAAGATAATTAATCTGATCAGCTAGCCACATATAATAATGATAAGCACCTCAACAGATATTCTAGCAAGTCATTAGCATGGAATTAGGATGAACTACAAAGATATTCCCTAAGTTATTATTAACTATAAAGTCTAGCATATCATAGTTAGTGCAATTATACTTGGCAATCATGGTGAGAAAAGACTATATCCATGCATAGTGAATATTAGCAAGGAAGATGAAGAACATAGCAATCACTCCCCTATAATAGTGTTGCTCTGCCTGCCCTATACACGAGAGGGGGACTATATAAGAATCAACGAAGCTGTCACTATCACGAACTACCCCACAATCCGGCATATAGGGTGCAATCGCAGATAAATACGGTATAGACACCACGTCTACACAATAATTATCATTCACCCACTGTACACATGGATAAACGCTATACGATCCTAGGCATGTATATAATTCCAATCTAACTAAGCCAAGCATATAACTATGATAAACTAAGAACAATATAATTGCAAATATAATCAAGTAGAGCAAAGTCATAACCAATATATTGAAATAGAACAAAGTCATATTCATAATATTGAAGAACAATGATGAACAATTGAAGAACAATAGAAGAATTACCAAGAATCCTCTTGACAGATCCGGGAACCAATCGAAGATTGACTCCTTCTAGTTCTAATCCTATGTAGCTATGCTAACCAGAGATCTAGTTGATGTGGTGGCTCTAGGGCTTGATCAGAGGCTCTCCTCCTAAATTAGGGTTTGAAGTATGAGACGAGGGCCTCTCCTCCAGGGGCAGGGGCCTTGCTTATATAGCCCTTTCGGATGAATCTGGGCCGTCGGATCAAACCGACATTGAACGGACGGTTTTCCTTGATCCTCTAGGTCGGTGGAGCATAATCCTCGAGGCGGAGCCTGATTGGCTGAGCCAGCAGGGCGGGCGCCCTAGGGACTAGGGCGGGCGCCCTGTCCCCGGCTCTGTTACGCCTCCCGTTCGTTCTCGTGGCTTCTGGACTCTTCTAGATGTAAGATAATTACGTGTTCGGTTAATATCCCGTCATTATTCCGACATGTGGGCCTTTCTTCCGTATTTCCTGATAACCCCCTGTAGAAATAGATAAACAGCAAAACTCGTGGAATTCTGTCAGATAAAACCTTAAGTCTAGGTGTTGGTTTCATTTGGATCCTTTTCTCTATTTATTTGATAGTTATAATTGATACTTAAGGACCGTCAACACCCTTCACCTTCACAACCGGTCCATCGAGCCAAGCCTCATCTTGGTCTTCACCATCTTGGTCATATGAGTCAATGTCATGTCTCATATTCAATGACCACCTTTATCTAAATCATCCACTTAGATACAAAGGTTAGTCCTAGGTTTCATCAATTAGCCAAAACCAAACTAGGGACTTTCAATCTCCCCCTTTTTGGTAATTGATGACAACCCTCACAAAGATGATTTTGATAATAAAAGTTTTGAACTTGTCATACTTGTCCAATCATTTTGCTCATAAGTAAAATTTGGACAACTATCACAAGCTCGGTTTTGGTAGCATTAGCTCCCCCTACATATGTGCATAGAGTTTGGATTGAAAGCTTTGCACATATGCATGGATAGAAGTGTTGGGAGAGTAATTCTACCAAAATGATGCTAAGGTGTAAGAAATGGACCTTTGAAGCGTGATACCAATCGGAGTTGCCTTTTACACCATCCTTAGCATCATAAAGTAACTAGACATCCAACAAAACTCAAGAACCTCGTGAGATCAACATTATATGTAAAGGTTCTTGGACCACTTGTAAAAACTTTAGGCAAGTCTAGATACCATGTGTAAACTATTCCTATGCATGCTAGTAGATCATTTCATCATCTAAGTTCTATACTAGCATTGCACCACACAAGCATGTATATTGAATTTAAATACATGTGCAATGAGCAAGTCATATGAAAATGCACAAACAAATGCAACAACTTTGTTTATGAGCTTGCTCCCCCTACTTGTGTGCATCAAAAATTTTATTTACCCCTTTATCATGTTGAATCATCTTTTTCTCTCCCCTTTGTCAACAACTTACCCAAAAATGGGATCAAATTGTGGAGAGAAGAAAAATGTTTGATGGAGTAGGTTAAAATTTATCAAAAGTGGTTCAACCTAGAACACTTGCCAAAGATATTTAATTCGATTTGAACCAAAGACAAGCTTCTTCACACCTCATAATAAGGGTTATCTTGCCTATGTTGAATTAAACACTTATAGCAAATCTTCTAGATTCAACACTAGGTTTGCAAGCTCACAAACATGTCATATGCCACCACTTAATATGTCTACATGCTCTAGCAAGTCCTTAGCATAGGATGAATGACATGTCAATCAACTTTACCTTGCAATGTCGAAGGAGAGGCATGTCAATAAGTGGGTGGGGTGCATTCAACTCATGTTTGAGAAATCAAGAATGTTCAATTCATTCCTTAGCTTGCAAAACCTCTTTTTATCAAGTGGCTTAGTGAAAATATTGGCAAGTTGATCATCGGTGTCAACACTTTCAATGGCAATATCTCCCTTTTGTTGATGATCTCTAATGAAATGATGCCTTATGTCAATATGCTTTGTTCTTCCATGTTGAACCGGGTTTTGTGTCATCTTGATTGCACTTTCATTATCACATAGCAATGGCACATTTTTGAAGTTGAGGCCATAATCCTTCAAAGTTGATTTCATCCATAGTAATTGTGCACAACAACTCCCCGCACTCACATATTCGGCTTCGGCGGTAGAGATTGCCACACTATTTTGTTTCTTTGAGGACCATGACACAAGTGATCTTCCAAGTAATTGACATGTGCCACTTGTGCTCTTTCTATTAATCTTGCAACCCCCATAGTCGGAGTCCGAATATCCAATCAATTCAAACTTTGACCCCTTGGGATACCATAGTCCAACATCTCTTGTTTGCTTCAAGTACCTCAATATTCTCTTTGCGGCCGTGAGATGACTTTCTCTAGGTGAGGCTTGATATCTAGCACACATGCAAACACTAAACATGACATCCGGCCTTGATGCGGTGACATAGAGTAGACTTCCAATCAAGGACTGATATTCCTTTTCATTCACCATTTTGCCATCAAGATCACTATCTAAATTTCCATTTGTACCCATTGGAGTTGAAATTGGCTTTGCGTCTTGTATTCCAAACTTCTTCAACATGTCCCTTATGTATTTCCCTTGACTCACAAATATCCCATTCTTCAATTGCTTGACTTCGAGACCAAGGAAGTAGCTAAGTTCACCAATCATAGACATTTCAAACTCTTTGGCCATCATAGCACCAAATTCTTCACAATAAGCTTGATCGGTTGATCCAAAGATGATGTCATCAACATATATTTGCACTATGAATAGATCATTCCCAATCTTCTTGGTGAATAGAGTTGTATCAACCTTGCCCATATTGCCCATATTGAATCCCTTAGAGAGAAGGAAATCCCTTAGCCTCTCATACCATGCTCTAGGTGCTTGCTTTAAGCCATATAAAGCCTTCTTCAACTTGTACACATGGTTGGGTTTCTTGTACACATGGTTGCTCTAGGTGATGATCCCATTGAGAAATGCACTTTTGACATCCATTTGATATAGTTTGATGTTGTGTGCACAAGCATAAGCCAATAGAATCCTTATTGCCTCCAATCTTGCCACGGGAGAATATGTCTCATCGTAGTCAAGACCTTCAACTTGAGTGTAACCTTGAGCAACTAGTCTTGCTTTGTTTCTCACTACAATGCCATCTTGATCTTGCTTGTTTTTAAACACCCACTTGGTTCCAATCACATTATAGTCATTTGGCCTTTCTACCAACTCCCAAACATCATTTCTTGTGAAATTGTTAAGCTCTTCTTGCATAGCCATGATCCAATCGGCATCCCTCAAAGCTTCTTCTATCTTCTTTGGTTCTATGGTTGACACAAATGATGCATGCTCACAAAACATAGCCAATCTTGATCTTGTTTGCACACCACTTCTAATATCACCAATAACACTATCAATGGGGTGATCTCTTGCAACATGTTGTGGTTGGAGTACTTACACTTGATTGCTTGAGCTTGGTTGATCACTTGATGTATCTTGATGAGATGTACTAGCACCAAGATCTTGCACTTGAGAGTCACTAGCTAGCTTGAATGGAGAATTTAGCACTTGATCTTTATCATCATCTTGAATATCAATTACTTGCTTTGCTCTAATGTCCCCAATGTCCATGTTCTTCATTGCTTCCACTAATTGAGTTCCACCAACATCATCTAGTTTTTCTTCTTCATCTTGTGACCCATTGGTTTCATCAAATTGCACATCATGGACTTCTTCTATAATGCCACTTGAGTTGTTCCAAACTCTATAAGCTTTGCTTGTAGTTGAATAACCAAGTAGGAACCCTTCATCACATCTCTTGTCAAACTTCCCCAATCTAGTGCCCTTCTTCAAGATATAGCATTTGCAACCAAACACCCTAAAGTAAGAAATATTGGGCTTTCTTCCATGAAGTAGCTCATATGGGGTCTTCTCTAGCAATGGATGACAATATAGTCTATTGATGTAGTAGCAAGCGGTATTGATTGCTTCATCCCAAAAAGATTGACTCACATTGTACTCATGAAACATTGATCTAGCCATATCAAGCAATGTTCTATTCTTCCTCTCAACTAGGCCGTTTGATTGTGGAGTGTACTTGGCCGAGAATTGATGTCCAATGCCATAGTGATCACAAAGTTCTTCAATTCTTGTATTCTTGAACTCACTTCCATTGTCACTTCTCACTTTCTTGATTCTAATCTCAAACTCATTGTGAACTCTAGTGAGAAATGTCTTGAAGGTGTCAAACACTTCACTTTTGTCATTTAGAAAGAATACCCATGTGAATCTTGTAAAGTCATCCACTATGACAAAGCCATACTTGTTGCCGCCTATGCTTGTGTATGTTGTTGGTCCAAATAGATCCATGTGCATCAAATCAAATGCTTTGCATGTGCTCATTGTACTCTTCTTTGGATGTGAGCTTCCAACTTGCTTCCCGGCTTGACATGCACTACAAAGTTTATTCTTCTCAAATTCAACATCTTTCAAACCATTGACAATATTGTGAGTTGTAAGCTTCTTCAATTGTTTCATGCCAACATGACCCAGCCTTCTATGCCAAAGCCAACCCATGCTTGATTTGGAGATTAAGCAAGTTGTCAAAGAAGTTTCTCTAGCATTGAAGTCAACTAGGTAGAGATTCTCATATCTAAAACCCTTGAATGCCACATTTGAACCATCTACACTAATAACTTCCACATCATCAACCCCAAAAATACATTTGTAGCCTAGATCACATATTTGTGCCACGGATAGAAGATTGAAATCCAAGCTTTCAACTAGCAACACATTGGAGATACTCATGTCATTTGATATTGCAATCTTTCCCAAGCCAATAACCTTGCCTTTCTTGTTATTGCCAAATGTGATAGAATCAACACCACTATAATTGTCATTGATTGAGTCAAACATTCTTGATGTACCGGTCATGTGTTGAGTGCACCCACTATCAATAATCTAATGCCTTCCTCCGGCTTTGTAATTGACCTACAAGCAAGTCAATGAAGCTTAGGTACCCACTTTTGCTTGGGTCCTTGTAGGTTAGTAACTAAGCTCTTTGGTACCTAAATAGCCTTCTTCATTGGGCCCACAATTGGTGTACCAATAAACTTAGCTTGCACACCCTTCACACCCTTGGTAAGCACATAGCAAGAATCAAAAGGTATAGCATTAACAAGGTTCTTGCTTTGGTTCTTTTTATTGCAATTATGCTCTAGGTGCCCAACTTGCTTGCATCTATTGCAAAACCGACCATTGCCCTTCACAAAGCTAGGCTTCGGAATTGCAAAGGCCGACTTGCCTTTCTTGGGGGTGTAGCCCAATCCCTCTTTGTTAAGAGAGAACCTTTGGCTACCCAAGCACTTAAGCAAGCGGGCCTCACCACCATAGGCCTTGCCTAGGGCGTGAGTGAGCTCATCCACCTCTCTCTTGAGAGTCTCATTCTCAACCATTAGTGAGGCATCACAAGTGAAACCATCACTAGTAGTGAAGGTAGAGTCGGTAGTGGTGAATGAAGAGCTACAAGAAGGGTTAGCATTTGACATGATGATAGGTTCATAAAAGGATTCATCAATTATATCACATGTAACACCTATATCACATGATACAACAATCTTTTTCTTTGCTTGTTGCTCAAGTAGCAATGAGTGAGCCTTTTCAAGCTTGGAATGAGCTTTACCAAGATCCTCATGGTCTTCCACTAGACTCTCATGAGTGGTCTTAAGCTCACTAAGGACTTTCTCAAGTATTGCTACTTTCATTGAAAGCTTCTTACACTCCTTGTCCTTGGCAATAGCTATGTCTCTAGTTTGTTGCATCAAGTCATATAGTTGTTCTTTAGTTGGTTCATCATCATTATTTTCATTATCATTATCACTATCATGAGCATATTCCATTTCACTTTCGTTATCACTCTCATCATATAATACCTTAGCTTCTTTAGCCATGAAGCATGAAGAGGATGAATCAAATAGTGATGGCTTCTTGTTGATAGCAATGGAAGTAAAAGCCTTGTTGGATGATTCTTCTTCTTCATCATCATCACTTTCCCAAGTGACCACATAGGCACCATTTTTGCCTTTCTTGAATATCATCTTGGCTTCTCTCTTCTTCTTCTCGAACTTGTCCCTCTTGTTGTTCTTCTTCTTGTCATAGGGACATTCGGCTTGAAGGTGTTCGGTGCTATCACAATTGAAGCACTTCCTTTGTTGCTCATTTCTTTTGAAGTTGTCATTTCTCTTCTTAAAGCCTCTTCTCTTGATGAACATGTGACCCATCTTCTTGACTACAAGAGCAAGTGCCTCATCATCAATTTCAAATTCCCCATCTTCATTGTTGTCTTCTTCTTCTTCAATGATGATAGCTTTGCCCTTGGAGGAGGTGGCTTTGAATGCCACGGTCTTCTTCTTCTTCTCATCTTCCACCTTCTCCTTGTCATCAACATCTTGATCATATTTGTCATAGGTCAATACTTCACCAAGCAAATCATTAGGCTTCATTCCTTCAAGCCCATCTCTTTGCAACATCATGATCAACATCTTGAATCTTCTAGGTAAGCTCAATAAAAACTTGTGACAAAAAATCTTGATCTTGAGTCTTGTGCCCTAAGCTCTTGAGATCATTGACTATCACTTGCAATCTATGAAATATTTCAATGATTGTTTCATCATCCTTTTTCTTGAAGTTCTCAAACTCACTCTTGAGCCCATATAGCTTGGCACTCTTCACAACCTTAGTGCCTTCATATGTCTCACTCAACCTTGTCCATACTTCACTAGCCAATTCCAAATCCTTGAAGCCCTCAAACACTTTTGTGTCAATACCATTGTAGAGTGTATTGAGAGCCATTCTATTGCATGTTCTATTTGCTCTATCCTCATCGGTGAGATGATCGGGATCAATGATAGCAAAATCATTCTCGGTGACTTGCAATACTCTCTCATGAATAGAACCAAGGTACATTGTCATTTTTCTCTTCCAATGAGCAAAAGAACTAACACCATCAAAGAACGGTGGCTTGCCCCCAACATGATTGAACACAATTTGAGCCATTTTTCACACCGAAGGATGTTAAGCCTTGATTGAAATGGTGACCACGGCTCCGATACCACTTGTAAGGTCCTAGATGGCTAGAGGGGGGGTGAATAGCCTATAAAAAATTCTACAAGAACCACTAAGCAAACTTGTTAGAATAACAAACGGCGTAAAGCGAGTTTTTCTTAGCCAAGGTTGTGATGCAAGCCTCCTATCCACAAGTCTAGTAGATTATGATCTCTAGTTCACACAAAAGCTATGTCACTAATTAAACTAGAGAGCAAGCTAACAACACTACTAGCAAAGCTACTACTAGAGCTACACAAGATAATCTAGTAAAAGTAAGTGCAAGAGAGAGGATAGTGATTCTTATACCGACGATGGAGTGAAGATGTTGCCAATCACCAAGATGATATACAATCAATCAATATTGACAATAACACAATATGAAGACCAATCACCGGGAGACAAGAGACACAATATTTTTTGTTCACCCGGTGTTCACTTGTGCACCGACAAGCTACGTCACCGGTTGTGTCGACCAACACTTAGATGGTTTTCCGGTGTGACCCTCAAGTCACTTGCCCCTCAAGGCATGCCCCGCAAGGCACCACAAGACACCACTCTCAAGTGAGGTAACTCAATGACACGCGGATTCCACTAGAGTTGCTTTTGGCGTCCCGCCGAGGAAAGCACAAGAACCTCTCACAATCAACCGGAGGTGGCCAAGAACAATCACCTTCTCTTGCCAACGCCTCCAACAATCTCCAAGCCGGCTAGGAGCGGCACTCTCCAAGAGTAACAAGAAATCCACCGGCTAAACCACCCACAAGTGCCACTAGATGCCCTCAAGCTATGCAATGCACTTTGGGATCACTCAATCTTACTTTTGATTTGCAATCAAGCAAGAGAGATGAGTAGGAGGAGAAGCTTTAGCTCAAAGGATGCACAAGAGTGTTAGAAATGCCAAGAGACCTCCCCAAGGGCCGGCCAACGAGTATTTATAAGCATCCCATGCAAATAGAGCCGTTGCTACTCCACTGAGCAAATTTCGGGACGACCGAACGCGGTGGTCAGTAGAGTGACCGGACGCGGTGGTCAGTAGTGTAAAAACTTGTTTTGACCGGACGCGGTGGTCAGTAGAGTGACCGGACGCGGTGGTCAGTAGCGTGCTCCAACGGCTAGTTTTCGCGCGTATAAACTTGTTTGGACCGGACGCGGTGGTCACTAACGGGACCGGACGCGGTGGTCAGGTTCCAGTAAGCTCCCGAAGTGACCGGACGCATCCGGTCATCACTGACCGGACTCGCTGCAGCGTCCGGTCACTTTCGCCCACGAAAAATACTGACCGGACGCGGTGGTCGACAATGATCGGACGCGGTGGTCACGAGTCCGGTCACAGACCACTCTCCGGTAAAACGGCGATATCTCTTAGCTCCGAACTCCGATTTCGATGATCTTGGACATTTTGGAAAGCTTACTCAGAGGGCTACACAACCCACTAAAGCACTTGATCCAGTTCACAATGGATCAAAGCAGTATTTCACTCCAAGAGCCATCCTAGTGTCCGGAGAACACCGAAAAACCTCTCTCTCTTCACCAAGTTGATCAAAATCAACTCCAACACCTTCTCCTTTGCAAATGTGCCAACACCATCAAGTGTACAACTCCATGTGCTTGTGTGTTAGCTTTTTCTCAATTATTTTCAAAGGTTTTCCAGTTAGCTCACTAGGCCCTACATGCAATGCACTTCATGAATTCACCTAGTGGCACCCATGCGTCAAATAACCGATAAGACTTCCCCTCTTAATAGTTCGGCTATCGATCCTAAACCACTCACACCCTCTATGGTGTCTTGAGTGTAAAACAAAATGGCCCTATGGTTATACCTTTGCCTTGAGCCCATTTTATTTCTCCAAATGATATGATCCACTTCATATCATCACATGACCGTCTCGATCCATCGACCTTGACTTCACTTGCTCTTCACCGTTGCATCGGTCCATCGGCGCCAAGTCTTGCTCAAGCTTCACCATCGCATGGTCCTTCGCTTCGAAGCCTCGACTAGCCCTTCACCTTCACAACCGGTCCATCGAGCCAAGCCTCATCTTGGTCTTCACCATCTTGGTCATATGAGTCAATGTCATGTCTCATATTCAATGACCACCTTTATCTAAATCATCCACTTAGATACAAAGGTTAGTCCTAGGTTTCATCAATTAGCTAAAACCAAACTAGGGACTTTCAATGGTTCACCTCTCGCTCCACCTTCCCCTATAAATAGAGACCTTACCTTCTGTCTTTGGTACGCCCAACTCCAACCTCGCTAGGGTTTCTTGCTCCCGTCCGTCCACCACCGGCAAAGCTCTCACTCCTCCACCCCCGCTTCCCATGGATTCGTTGTATTGCTCCGATGTCACCCACCTGCACATGGAGGGCCTCATCATGCGCTGCCTCCTCCGCGCAAGGACTCGTGGTTGTCATGTGTCTTGATAGGTCTTGATGATAAGCTCGCGACGGAGGTGGTGAAGAGCCGTGACCTAGAGAAGGAGCTTCGTGAGGTGAAGGACTCCCTCCAGAAGGAGAGTGACTAGCACGATGCCCTGTGTGTCACCGTCGGGGTGGTATGCGACGACCTCTCGCTGGCCCCATCACAGGAGACAAGCTGCTCGTGGTTCGCGCCCTCCAAATTATGGATCGGGCATGTGAGATCATGAGGCACGCGCTTCGCTTCGGTGTTCAGCAGTCGTTCGTGATTGCCCGTTCTCATTACGAGAACAACGATCTTGCGACGATGAGCCAAGGATTCGTGGCCGGTTACAATGACGACGGGCTAGAGCGGATCGAGGAGACGGCGTCGGCCCCTGCACGAGCTTTAGCTGATGGGACAGAGGATGAGGTTATCCGCATGAGTTTTAGCTAGTTAGATGAAATCAGGTCACGGTGCATGTGAACTTGTAATACTTCGAGCGAGTATTTTGCTTCTATTTTAGTTGGACAAAACATTTAGCCCTTTTCATGTTATGAAAGAAGTTAGTGCATTCCAACCCCTTTTCAATGCTAAGATCATAAAGCTTGTGGCACGGGTGAGCAAGATCGTCATAGCCCCTGGGGCGTAGGTCTCTTGCAGTCCGACCTGTTTTACTCGGTGTTAGTTTCCGTGGCTTCTTTTTTTGGGTCTTAACGTAAGAAGGGGTCAGATGCAAAGAATGTTTCTGAGTGTGTATATACCCCTATCAGCCCTCGAGTGAGACCCGACCCCTGGCCGCTACTGGGGCCGGGTATCACTAAAAACCGAGGGAATGGTAACAAAACTGATAAGGGAAAGTGCTTTTTATTTCAGAAACATGATTTCTAATTTACACAAGTACGCTAGCAGCTTGGAAAAACTTAAGGGTAGAACCGACTTAGCTGCTTGATGTTCCAAGCATTGGCGAAGGTTTTGCTGTCGGCAGTCTGGAGCTTGTAGGTGCCCGGCTTGAGCACTTCTACGACGATGTATGGCCCCTCACACCACGGAGAAAGTTTGTGGTGGTCCTTGTTGCTCTGGATGAGACAGAGTACCAAGTCCCCGACGTTGAAGGCACGACCCCGGACGCGATGGCTGTGGTACCGACGCAACGCTTGCTGGTACTTGGCCGAGTGGAGGAGGGCGACATCGCGTGCTTCATCAAGCTGATCCATGGCGTCCTCGAGGAATGCCCTGGCCTTCTGCTCCTTGTACATCATGACCCTCGGCACTCTGTAGTCATGGTCGGTTGGGAGGACCGCCTCGACGCCATAGACCATGAAGAAGGGCGTGTAGCCTGTCACCCGGCTGGGGGTTGTTCTCAAACTCCATAGCACTGCGAGGAGCTCTGCAACCCATCGCCTGCCAAACTTGTTAAGCTTGTTGAAGATTCTAGGCTTGATGCCCTGCAAAGTTTGCGCGCTCAACCTGCCTGTTCGTGCAGGGGTGTGCCACGCAGCTTAGTTGACATGGATGTGATTGACTGATTGTCATCACAGAACCTAAGGAATTTCTTCCCTATAAACTGCGTGCCATTGTTCATGATGATGGAGTTTGGTACTCCGAAGCGGTGGATGATGTCACGAAAGAATAGCACGACCTTCTTGGATTTGATCTTGGTGATCGGCTGAGCCTCTATCCACTTCAAGAACTTGTCTACAGCGACAAGTAGGTGCCCCCTGGGTGCCTTCTTAAGGGGGCCAACCATGTCGAGCCCCCAGACCATGAATGGCCACGTGATGGGATCATCTGGAGCGCTTGGCCTGGTAGGTGGGTTTGTCGAGCATAGTACTGACACCCTTCACAGGCGCGCACTATCTCTATGCGTCGGCCACCGCAGTTGGCCAGTAGAAGCCCTGCTGAAAAGCGTTCCCAACCAGGGTTCTGGGAGTGGCATGGTTCCCGCATGCCCCACGGTGGATGTCCCTCAATAATGGCTTTCCCTGCTCAACGGGGATGCAACGCTGCAGGACCTTTGTGTGGCTCTTGAAAGGTCCTTGTTTGGTTTTGATAATTGAGTGACAACCTTAGGTGGACTAATTGTGTCTAATGTGAGATACACAGAGAATTAGTCCACAAGTGATTGTGTCATGAATGAGCTTATTGCATATGAGACATGACATGGAGTCATGTGACCAAGGTGGAGAAGATCAAGATGAGGCTTGGCTCGACAGACCAGTTGCAAGTGTGAAGGGCAAGTCGGAGGCTTTGAAGCGAGGGACCGCGTGTAATGGTGAAGCTTGAGCAAGACTTGACGCCAATGGACCGACGCAATGGTGAAGAGCAAGTAAGGTCAAGATTGATGAACCAATACGGTCACGTGATGATATGAAGTGGATCATATCATTTGGTGATTGGTTGGTGCATGTGTTGCATCGACATTGGAGGAGTTGGAATGGAATGCGTAAGGCAAAGGTATAATCCTAGGGCATTTCCATTTCATCGGTCATAAGTGTGTAGAGAAGTTTATGACTGGGTTTAGGATAGATGGCCGTACTATTAAGATGGGCAAACTTGTTTGCATATCGGTCATCTAGTGCCACTCGAGTGATCTAACTTTGCATCATTGCTAGGATCATGTGGTGTGGCAAGTTGAGTGGTTAACTCCTTGGAAAATTATTGTGAAAATGCTAACACACGTGCACAAGGTGGTGAACTCTTGGTGGTGTTAGCACATTTGCTAAGGCGGTGGATTCAGGCGTTTTCGAGGAGTTGAAATGTCTATTTTCCATTGCGCCGGATGCAAGAAAAGGAGGCGAAGTCATGGGAGTGTTTCTCGTCGAGAAACACTCGTCGGACAGTGCACCGGACGCTGGCTCCGGAGTCACCAGACGCGTCCGGTGGCTAACCCTGGTGCTGCGTAGTTGGGAAGCTGCACCAGCGCGTCCGATGGTGTCGCTCCAGACGTCGGGTGATCACTGTTGATCGTCCGGTGCTGGTGATGTGGTGCGTGGAAGTCATGTTGGAAGTGCACCGGATGTAGGTGCGCGTCCGATGGTGATGCGTCGGACGCGTCCGATGCGCGTTTGCGAGCTCAGGGAGCTTACTGGACCGCATCGGACGCCGCGTGTGGTGCGTCCGGCGAAGAGCACCGGAGCGTCCGGTGTGAACTTAACTGAGCGCGCACTGTAGTTGACCATTGAGATCTGGTAGCTGCAATTGAACGAGAAGTGACATGTGGACGGCCAGGGAGCACCGGACGCTGGAGGCTGCATCCGATGCATAGCGTCGGCGCGTCCGACGCCCCTGAAATACGCCCAGTGAAGGGGCAACGGTTATATTCATTTATGGGGCTATAAATAGAAGTGGTGGCCGACCTTGGGCAGTTTGCTGAGCACCCTTGAGCCTTGGTGGCTTGTGTTGGTGTGCTTGGGAGCCCTCTAACTCACTCATGCCTGATAGTGTTCATCGGATCGAGTGAGAGAGCGATTCTAGTTCGTTGCATCGTGAGGATTGCATCGAGTGGCACTAGGTGTTCGATTTGCAAGCTGGTGGTGCTTGTTACTCTTGGAGGTTGCCACCTCCTAGACGGCTTGGTGGCTTGAGGCTCCGTCGAATCTCGCAAGAAGATTATGCGAGGCTCCGGAGAAGCTTTGTGAGGGGCATTGTGCTCGCCCCGCGGGAGCCACGAAGAGCTACTCTAGTAAAGTGAGACGCGAAGGGCGACAAGTGGTCTGGCCGGGTCAAGTGCTAGAGCTCGTGGCTTGGAGGATCCCCATCTTGTGAGTGGATGAGCGGCACCCGCTGAGGGTTTGACTCTTGATAGTCAATTAGCTCACGATCTAACAAGTGGGTGGCATCGCCACAACGAGAAGAGCAAGAGGACCGGTGGCAACCTTGGAGCTTGTCTCAACAGAGACTAGCATGGCAAACACGCAAACCTCGGGATAAAAATCTTCGTGTCAACCTTGTTCATCCTGTTGGTTTGCAATCCCCGAAACACAAGCTTGTATTACTTTCACATATATACTTTGTGCTTGTGTAGTTGGTCTCATATCTAGTTGTGTTTGTGTAACCAGCTAGATATCTTCTTGCTTGTGTAGCATAGTAGTAGCTCCCATTGCATGGCTAATTTGGTTTGTATAACCTTGTTAGTCACATTGCTTAGTTTGTGTAGCTAAGTAATTTGCGCTCTCTAATTTGGCATTGGTTGCCTTGTTATTGAGCATTGCTAGTGAGCCTAGGAGCTTTGTGTTTTTGCTTACTAGTTGTGTAGGAGCTCCCCTGATTGGCAAAGTACTAGTGCATGTAACAGAACCGTCCAAATTATAAGAGCACAAGTACAAAAACAATCACCGAAGTGATCAAATTCTCGCACTTGAGCCCATATAACTCCGGCAGTCCAATGAAATCACGAGGGATTTCAAACCAACCAACATACAAGCCAAGATCGTAGTGATTCAACATAACAAGTCACATGTTACATCCATTTCACAAGTAGTTCAATATACATCGGAGTTCAACATAGTTATTAATACTTAAGTTCAAAAGTAGCGGAAGCAAAGTAATTTGAAACTAACAACACCTTTATTTCAAATATATGCCAGTGCTAAGGTCGTCTTCCAACCAAAAGCATTAGAGAGAAGATAAATAAGAAGGATCATGCCCATGATCACACTTCGCCACTACGGCAGGAGTCAACCAACTCTTGCAGTCGCCATGATACATCACAACCTGCAACAAGTGGGGATAAAACCCTGAGTACGAGAAGGTACTCAGCTAGACTTACCCGTCATAAACCAGAAATAAAGTGACACCAAGGATCATGCAAGGCTGATATAAAGTGGGCTAGCTTGACACATTTTGCATAAAAGCTTATTATGGAAAAGTAATCATTAATGCTTAAGCATCAAGTTAATTATCATTAACCTGCCTTTATATTAGAACCTGTACTAGAGCACTCACTTTATTAGGAGCAAACAATATTAACCATAGCAGGTATAGATTGAGGCAACCTTTCCATCGTTATCCATTTAACCATCCGTTCAATTTAATGGAATCTACGTTGCCGCTGCTCAAGTCAAGTGCTCACTAACCGGGAGCGACGGCGATTCGAATCGAATTCCTATCCAGCTGGAGGGGTATTTCTAACACTCACCGTGCAGACCCCTGCCAGGGTCGCACAGGCCACCTTTACATATGATTCAGGAATCGCGGGTTCGAATGATGTCGCGACCCCAAGGGCGACACTCTGCCAGGTGATAGGGACTCTAACCCCCCTTGGTCTCACGCCAATGTCCCCAAGCACATCCTTTCTCTCCTCCAAGAAGCAACCTACCATTCGATTCCTGACCTGAACCATATTACTCGGCTTCGCGGTCGGAACGACTTATCTGGCCAACTAAGTGTTAGACTGCGTTCAACATGACTCAAGGACGTACAGCGAATCGGTCCTTAAATGACTCAGACGGGGATAGATCCACACCCAAGACCTCCATGCCTTGTTGCTTCACTATCGTCATCCCGCCCGGTCTCATTTCATTTTATTAACACATGGTTCCATTCCACGATAGCAATATAGCCAACCGTGCCATATATGAATATACCTACATCTCGCAGGTGACAGGAAATCACCTGACTTCTACCGCTTAAAGCAGGGCTAAGCATCTACTCGATCCTAGTCTATGTAGGATTCAGGGATTCATATATCTGGACAAGGATTGATATAATGCAGCAAGGTTTTCAACCAACTCCTACCACTTAATGCAACAATACTTATAACATATATATAATTAATTGCTTTGAAGGTAGGAGGCTTATAATGCTCCGGGGCTTGCCTAGGGTCTGACTCAAGTTAGAGTATGTCAGATGAAGTCACTTGGCGAGCAACCTCCAATCTACCACTTGTCCGGTCCTTCTATCTTCGGGTCTGGATCCACCAAACACCATCTTCGGGTTTGGCTCCAACGCCACATCCTTCACACGTTTCTGCTAGCGTACCTATATGAGATGCAACCATGCACATGTGTGAATGCATAGAAGTGCAATAAACAGAGTAATCAAACAAGCATACCAAAGTTCTCATCAACACCTAGAGCTAATTAACTTAATCCACATTAGGGCATAACATAGAAGATGGCAAGCACATCAAGCAAGACACAAGCCACAAGATCACAGGGTACTAACCCAAGTACTTTTAAAGGTATGAGTCACACTTCAACACACTAGCATGGCAAAGTTAATCAAAGCACTACAACTAAAATATGTCACTTTCTAGACATACATACAGTAGCTCAGTAAATCCATCATAACTGGAGATCCCTAAATCCAAATGACTTGCAAGAAGATATTATGAAAAGCTTATGAAATTATTTACATTTCATATTTAATCATCTCAACATGATTCCCAAGTTATCATGACCAAACAAGCCAATCTTTAAAGTCTGCACAGAAGGTAATTAAAATCTGACAGTAGACTTATTAAGCATGCAACTCTTAAACTATCAGACCTGGGACCATGAAAATTTAACACAAGCAAGATAAGATAATTATCTACAACTTTTGTATTTACCAAAACCACAGTAAACATCATTTACACCATGAAACTAGTTGCACGAGTAACACCACGCATGCAGCCCAACAGCAGTGATACAATTATAGACAGAAAACTGATAGAAACTTTAGAGAAGCATAAATGGAGTTCTAGACCTCCAACAAACATGATTCTCAACTTTATGGAAATATTATAAAGTTACCTACAACTTTCTTATAATCATCTTAAGATGATTCTACAGTTAACATGGTCAATTAATTAAATAATTGCATCTCTGTCCAAAATATGGACAGAATCTGATATGCCACTTTAAACCGCTATAACTTGAGTTTTATAAATCCAATAATTATGGTTCTAGACGTTTTAGAAAGCTTAACAAATTTTGAACAACTTTTCTATAAACATCTAGGACTAATTCTGCCACTAACAAGGTCACACATGGCACACAAAGCAATGCTGTCTGGGTTTGGGCAGAAACTGCAACAGTACTTTAAACAACTATAACTAAACATATACTTAACCAAAAATTGTGATCTTTAGCTTTTTGAAAATATTATGAAAAGTACTACAACTCATTTATTATCAACAAGGCATGATTCATAACTTAACTGAGCCAAACAATGCATACATGCAGCACTGTCCAGAATAGAAGCAAAGCAGCATATGGCATTTGTTATTTTCATAGCTCCTAAACTATCAGTCTGAAAATCCTGAAATTTTTACCAGACATCACAGATCACAATAGTAGCATGCCACAAAAATTTCACTTCATTTAGATCCTTTTATCTGCAGTTATGAAAAATAACAGATTCTACTATAATTCAAAACCTAGTTGCATATATTGATTTTTACAGATAAAACTTTAAACTAAAACATGCTATATTATAGATCTACTGCATAGATAATTTGACAAGGATTCCAAAAAGTCCTCATTTGCTATTTTATGATTTTTCTACTAATTACTACACACTTTCAAAGTTTGGCATAATTTTCTGGAAAAGAAAACCAGAAAAACGAAAAAGGAAAAACAACTTTGCAACGGAGTCCCTAGAGTTCTTCCAAATCAACCCGCAGTACAAAGTCACTATTCATATGAGTCAGTAGTGTGCAGATAGGCCCCTCCCTTTAGTCGAATTGCCGCGCGAGGTCCCTGATGCGAATCAAAACAGAGGAGGCGCTGGAGGTCGGCGGCGGCTCGCCGATGTCGGCCGGAGAAGGCTCGTCGGCGGCGGCTGATGAGCGGAGGAGCATCCCCATCACCCGGCGCACTCACCGGTACCCGTAGCTTGTCATGAGATGGTTCGAGGTGGCCCAGCCACGTGCGCCGGCGGCCATGCTCGGGGCGTCTCCGGCGGTAGGGTGCTCCAGGGACCGAGGCAGCCGACGAATGGGCGCGGGAGGTGCAGCGCGATGCGGAGAAGATGATGCTGTGCACGGCTGATGACGAGGAGGTGCGGAGGCGAGGAACGCGGTGGCGGCTCGGAGCTTGGTCATGGCGGCCATGGCCACGGCGTGCACGGTGGCCGTGCTCTACGACGGCGATGAGAGGCCGGGGATGGTTGCGGTGGTTGCGGCAGTGAGAGGCGGAGGTGGTGGTGTGCTTCACTCAACATTCGACCGAACAAATTCGCGAGAACGTCCGCACGGCCGCGAGCTCGGGAGCTCGGCCATGGCGGTGTCCGCGACCGCGAGCCTAGAGCGGAGCAGAGTGAGATAGGAGGGAGCGAGAGGGAGTGGAGAGGATGGGATGGGGGGCGCTCAGGTGCTGCTCTTCTCCGGTGACAGGGCGTAGGGCGCATGGCGGCATGGTGGGGTGCACTGCCCTACATGGTCGCCACGGAGGCCAAACGTCGAACACGTTGCGAGCGACGTGGTGGGCAGCTTGGGTTCCAGTTATGGGCTATCTACGGGCCAAATTTCGTCATGGGCCTTGAAACAAAGTTGTTCATTTCATGATGCTCTACAATTCTTGTTTAAAGACCCTGGTCATTAGAGCAATGTATTAGGGAGTATTTAAACCCTAAGTTGACATTGTCGATGATTAATCTAACTTCGGTGTTTTACTTCAATTAGTTGGTCAACAGTGATCAAATCAATGTCAACTTTTGGTATATCCTACTCCAAGATCTAAGCTCCAACTTTTACATTTGGACCTACTCAAGTTGCTTAACGAAAACTCGAGAACGCGGGATGCCACTCAAGTTGCCACTACTTAGACTTAAATATTGCTAAGTCTGAAAACATCTAGAAGATTCGAAATGGTGACCCCTGTTTGACAGGCTTAGAGATGGATTTAGGCTTGGGTCCTTTAATAAAGTTTGTACCATACAAACTAAACAACACTTTTTATTAAAGGGCCATGGACTGGTTCATCATGGTTATGGAGATAAAGATTACCAAACAAGTCAACTTATTGCTGCCCATTCTAGGACTTAGAATATTTTCTAGCTTCGAAAACAGCATCTGATTCAAACTTGTGAGCCCTATTTGACTAGATTAGAGGCCAAACTAAAGTTTGTTATACACAAGATGAACTACAACTTTTGTTTAAGGTCAAACCTCATAACTGGTACAGAAGTCAAACTTTCACTTTGGTCAAAGTATCAACTCGGTAAAGCCTAAACTAGGGTTTTAGGCCAATCGGGGCATTTTCTTGACATTTGCTCAACATGAACCCTTCATGACTTTTGTTGTAGAGTTCATCTAGAGTCTTTTGGGCAAGGTTGCAAGGTTTGGTTGATGGTCTATAATTCCATTCACTTAGTGGTGCAATTCCAATAGGAATAGAACTTATCATTTCATGTGACTTTTTGATTGCAAACTTCACGAAACTTTTCTGGTGACCACTATAGATGGGTATTAAGGTGAGGCACATGAAGATATTGCCATAACACCACCCAAGCATATATCTTGAAAATGGCCTATATGCAAAGCAAAGGAGTAACATCCAAGTTTAGATTAGGCTCATCTCCATAGGTTTGACCTTGACATCGTCATCTCCTCTAATCTATCGTTTTTGAGCTTAAACCCACTACTTAATTGGTGATAAACTCCTGGGGTGTTACAACCCTCCCTCCTTAAAAGAATCGCGTCCCGAGATTCGGAATGGAAGATCTTTTAAGGAAGAGAGACACGTTATCTAGTTCCCAACATCTACTATAGCATTCAGCTAAATAGCTTCAACATCGGGGAACAATTTGACCAAAGACACTTTCTGATACTTACTCCTCATGGTAAAATTTGTCTAAAGAATTTCCTTTATTGACTTCCATGAAGCATTATTACTTTGGGAGGAATCCAAGACAACACAGTACTTCATTTTCAGTGTACAGAGATCATTTGGTACATGAGTGAACCACTTACCAGTATCTAATTCTTTAGTGAACGCAGCATAGTCCGTATGAACTTTACATTAGACCAAAATCTTCAGAAGTATACTCGTTAAAATGACTCTATGTTCACGAAGTTTGAAAAGCAGTCCTCTACCAAAATGGCTTGAGCACAACCTTCCAAAAGGGTGAGATCATAGACGACAAATATACTCTGATGCTATAGGATACTGACTAACCAATGGACATGGTCTATGTTGGTCTTAAATTTTCAACATTCCGATATCAACTAATGGAAAGCTACTTACTATTCCATGCGTGCAGTTCTCTTTCTCTGATGACAACACTGTATTATCAGAGTCTATCGAGGGGTTAGTAAATGTGATAGCTGACTCTGTCGGCTCCATATTTCTGCCAAATGTTACTTAAGAAGATTCTCTTATCCAAAGGCAATAGTTATCTGGGTTGAATCAGATGCAACCTCTTGGGTGAAAACATTTATAAGGTACTAAAGTATGTCATCATTTGGAAAATTAGTACCCAAGCAAAATGTAGTGAGGCCTTAAGGACAACAAAAGTTGTAATATTTACTAAACCACGGGGAGTAGTCTACCACCAAGCGATTGAGTAAAAAAAATTTTCCTTCGTGACTTAGTTGCACAGTAAGTTGAGTTGACTTGCAGCGTAGCAACTTTGTCAGACCAACTTTCATCTGAGGCTTCCTCTTTGGGATCCAACAACAGCTCTAAGATAGGAAATCTATTGTTTGACACTTCTCAAATTGCTTTCAAATATTCCTCAATACTTCGTCCAATAAAATTATGGATAAACCGTTTGTGGCACCTAAGGGCACATGGATGCTAATTGAAACTAGGTCATGCTTTCTCAAATTCTTCATCGCAGCTGATTGAACATCTTACACTATCTGTGTGATTGTGCAAGATGGAATTGACTTGATCACAATGGCTCTAGAAGATAGAATATCACTCAAGTTGTTGGCTAGTTGATTAACTCCTGGTCGGTTATTGCTCTGTAAGACATAGCCTTCGTAGCTACCAAAGAGTCATTACCTAGCTGGAGATTAACCTTCCTATTGGTAACTAATCAGTTGTCTCTCAACACTAAAAAGTTCCAAATCTTCACTCTTGACCACAACAACTGTGGTTGGTGCAGAACAGATGGTTGCCATCGAAGTTAGCAAATACGAAGTTATTCTAGAGATGGTTGATTTCGATTGTATGGTCATTATGCACCCAAGATTGCGACTTGGATAGCTCCGGTCATATGCACAATGCGACAATCGCTTCTCATCCCATAGATAACTTGTCCAACATTAAGGGTTGTGTGTCCTTTTTATCCAATAGATATGAGATACTTGCTTACTAGATGACGTTCGTCAATACTGGGATAACTACGTAGAGTCACTTGTCTACCACCTATTGCAGTCTGTTAATGTTTATGTCGGTGACCTATTCTTCAAAGGTTATCCTCTTAGCAACTTTAGAAGGAAGCTCCACTACTTTCGGTCTAAGATATGGATCTTACGATACAATATAGAGATATAACCAAGAAAAGGAACACGAGAAAATAACACATCGTCTGTCATTTGATAATGGATCATGACTAGAAACCGTGATACCAGCGCATGCCAAGCAGCCAGCCATGTGTCTGCAGCCACAGGAGGCCCTTGGTTTCGTCGCGGCACCATCAGCGGCTACTCATAACACCATTACTAAACGCACAACGAAAGTGAAATTTCAAGTGGCACCACTTGGGTATAAGAGCAAGCGCCATACAAGGAGGGATAGCAAGCAAAGGTAGTCACAAGGTTTAGAATCATCACGAAAATGATCCAAAGATCAAAATATAGCACAAGAGAACATCGCACAATTGCCAAGGATAACTGAGCAAGAGACTCTTGCTTCAATTCTACGTACGACTTGCGTCCACCGAGGTGAGTTCCAGATACAAGATTAATAGGAGATTCATTCATGTTGGGCAACAACATGAGATCAAGACAGGTAAATATCCCGAGACTTGGGATGGTTGGAGACGAATTAAGCAAATTTCAAGGCGAAAGCCGATATGTCAATCAGAGACTGAGTCGCTAAGGTAGATACATGAATTTGCAAACAAACGATTTTGAGGCCACAGTAAAGAGACATTGCGTCACACTAGCTAACCTTTGGGAGACAACCGGGAGGTCCAACATGGATTTAGGTATGATGTCCACAACTTGGCAAAGAACAACTATGGCCAAAAGGAAGCCGTTACGAGAATCTATCTTGGTTGGTAGATCAAACAAAGATATTCATGTACGGTGCAGGACAGCCATGGTATACGCGAATATTTAAGGGTCCAGGCTCAGGCTTAGATATCGAGCAAAGGCATGGTGCACAAACATTCAAAACAAGCAACCACGGCTACAAGCTTAGGCTCATAAGGAAAAGAATCTAATTGGACGACACCAAGAGATCGTTTCACGTAACTCAAGTATTGCTCTAAGATAAAGCTATTCGACACTCGTATACTCACCGATGACAACCAAAGTGACAACTATGGCACTAATTAACTAACAAGCATACATACAAACATCACAGTCAAGCATTTGAGAGATTCTATCAAATTAGTTTAAGCAACCATTACTAAGCACCAGGCTCACCCATAACAAACATTTATCTAAAGCAAGAACTAACTACGAGTTTAGCCTAAGACAAATGCTAGTTAAGGTAGCTAACTTAGCATGTGCACAGAATCTGGACAGCAACGCAGTAGTTACTTGTTTCAACCATAACTGAGGTTATAGACATCCCACAAAGGTGATCCTAGACTTTCTAGAAAGCTTAGGAAGATGACTAAACTTTAGTTATTCATACCAAAAGCTAAATCATAGGTTAACATGGCCAACAATGCTAATGTTTCAGATCTGTACCAATATGGACAGAAAACTGATAAGAACTTTAAAAATGGATAACTAGAGTTCTAGGGACACAACAAGGCTGAGCCTTAACTTTATGTAAGGATTATTAAGTTTTCTATAACTTTCTTATTATCATATTAAGATGATTCTATATCTAATAAGGCCAAACAAGACAATGAAGACATCTCTGCCCAGATTTGGACAGATTCTGTCATTTCCCTTTACAAGCTCATAACTAGAGATTTAGACCACCCCAATTAGTGCTATAGGACATTTTGGAAAGCTTAGAAAAAGTACTACACTTCTTCTATTATCTCCAAGACATGATTCCTTATGCACATAGGTCAACACAAACCAAACATTCAGATCTATTCAGAGCACAAGAAAAACCTGACAGCAAACTTCTAAAATTCATAACTCTCCAACCATAAGACTTAGGGTCATGAAATTTTAGGAAAAGCTAGATAAGTAAGTTAGCTACAACTTTGGTATTCTACATAACTATAGAAAACACCATTATGACCATGAGAGCATCACTACAACAGAAAACGTTCTAGCAGCCAACATTCGACAAGCAAAACAAAGCTTGCCTTTGTTCTACTTAACAAGAGAGCGTACAAAATGTTATTCTAGTAGCTCTAAATTTTGTTACCTTAGACCAACACCAATTTAATTCACTCATAAGAATCCAATTTACTTAAGTGAGGTCTAAAGCATTTTCAAAAACTTGTAGGAACAACATATCCACCACTTGGCTAAACTAAAGGACATCTATAGGTTCAAGCATGTAACCACAACTATTTCTATCAAGGCTAAGTATACATTTTTCTCAAGCAACATGGAACAAGGCATTCTTGTTTGATTCCACACAAGAAAGATAGTGTACCACATCAATCACAAGTTACTTCCTATAGAACAAGGGTGAGAGGAGCATAGCTATGCATAAGGCAACAATCATGAAGATGCATGCTTCGTCCTATTCGTCCTCACAAGATTGCCAACCTAAGGTGGCGATCACGTTCTATGTCGGTGGCATAACCCGCACTCTCTCGATATATAGCTAGTCGTCAGCTACATTTGACTTACACATTCGTGGTTAGCGTACCTGCAGAAAATTTTCATTGCAGCCCAACAATTATCCAAATATAGCACACAACGAAAGCAGGAAGTAAAATTCTAAGTACTCCCATGTACATATACCCCTGTATATATACATGTAGCACCAAAACTACCTGAATCATTCGATCACCCACAATTAAGTACCTTCATATATACATGTGTGTAACATGTAAATAATCTAGTAACCAAAACTAGCTCTCTCCTAGACCGCAGGTTGTACGGTCATGCTCTCACAACTCACACTTACCTGAGCGTAGGTGCGATGTTGCATAAAAGTAAACTAGCGACATATATGGCTATTTCATATATGAAGGCTACCACCAATCTAACACACTGGGTAGCATAGTATGAGAGAGTCATCACACATACATACCTTGGTCTGGGCATAGATGCATAAATGAAAAACCCCCAAGTTAGTACTTATATAAGCCACCTAATAATTCTTATATGGGCATAAGGAAATTGACCACTGGCATACTTAGGTTTAAAAATTTAGATTTCACAAACCTATATATACTATAAGATGATAAAACTGGTTTTAGAAAACAAAACCTTTGTTTTAAATACACATATGACATGTTTAATGTTGAATCTTGCTCCGATACCAGCTGTAACAGAACCGTCCAAATTATAAGAGCACAAGTACAAAAACAATCACCGAAGTGATCAAATTCTCGCACTTGAGCCCATATAACTCCGGTAGTCCAATGAAATCACGAGGGATTTCAAACCAACCAACATACAAGCCAAGATCGTAGTGATTCAACATAACAAGTCACATGTTACATCCATTTCACAAGTAGTTCAATATACATCGGAGTTAACATAGTTATTAATACTTAAGTTCAAAAGTAGCGGAAGCAAAGTAATTTGAAACTAACAACACCTTTATTTCAAATATATGCCAGTACTAAGGTCGTCTTCCAACCAAAAGCATTAGAGAGAAGATAAATAAGAAGGATCATGCCCATGATCACACTCCGCCACTACGGCAGGAGTCAACCAACTCTTGCAGTCGCCATGATACATCACAACCTGCAACAAGTGGGGATAAAACCCTGAGTACGAGAAGGTACTCAGCTAGACTTACCCGTCATAAACCAGAAATAAAGTGACACCAAGGATCATGCAAGGCTGATATAAAGTGGGCTAGCTTGACACATTTTGCATAAAAGCTTATTATGGAAAAGTAATCATTAATGCTTAAGCATCAAGTTAATTATCATTAACCTGCCTTTATATTAGAACCTGTACTAGAGCACTCACTTTATTAGGAGCAAACAATATTAACCATAGCAGGTATAGATTGAGGCAACCTTTCCATCATTATCCATTTAACCATCCGTTCAATTTAATGGAATCTACGTTGCCGCTGCTCAAGTCAAGTGCTCACTAACCGGGAGCGACGGCGATTCGAATCGAATTCCTATCCAGCTGGAGGGGTATTTCTAACACTCACCATGCAGACCCCTGCCAGGGTCGCACAGGCCACCTTTTCATATGATTCAGGAATCGCGGGTTCGAATGATGTCGCGACCCCAAGGGCGACACTCTGCCAGGTGATAGGGACTCTAACCCCCCTTGTGTAAGGTCCAAATGGCTAGAGGGGGGGTGAATAGCCTATTTAAAATTCTACAAGCTTCACTAAACAACCACGTTAGTATAAAAGATGGCTAAGCTAATTCTAGCACTAGCTCAACTATACTATGCAAGCCACCTATACAATTCTAGTGAAGCAAGGCTATGATATCTAATACACACCAACAAGACTAAGTCACTAAGCTACTTACTCCTATGTGATAAAAGCTACACTAAGCAAACTACACTAGGAATAGTACAAGAAAGTAAAGAGCAAGTGACTTGATTCTTATACCAACGATGTAGAGAAGTAATTCACTCGAAGAATCAATCACAAGAGAAATCCTTGGCAAAGAGATGACACAAGATTTTTACCGAGGTTCACTTGCTTCCTGGCAAGCTACTCCTCGTTGTGGCGATGCACCCACTTGTCGGTTCTCGAGCTAATCGACTATCAAGAGTCGAGCCCTCGGCGGGCGCCGCACAACCGCACACAAGATGGGGATCCTCCAAGCCACGAGCTCCACTAGAGTATCCAATTTGCGAACTCCCACGTGGAAGGATCAAGAACCCCTTACAACACTTGGTGAGGGCTCCAACAATCTCCAATTGCGAGCTCAATCACCTCCGCTGCTCCAAGCCGTCTACCGTGTCGGGAAACACGGAAGAGTAACAAGAAATCCGTAGCAACTCGAAGATCAAGTGCCTCTAGAATGCAACTCTCAAGCAATGCACTTGAATCTCACTCAATCTCACTCAAGATGTGCAACCAAGCAAAGAGATGAGTGGAGGGGTTGTTCTCTAGCTCAAAGGATGTCTCTAGTTCTCAAAATGTGCAAGAGTTACTCTCAAACCCCGGACATCCTCTATTTATAGCGAAGGGGTACGCAGCTAGCCGTTACCGGACGACTCAGTTAAAATCGCGCTGACCGGACGCTCCAGTCAGGGTGACCGGACACGTCTGGTCACTACAGGACAAGCGAAAACAGTGCGCGTCAGAACTAGCCATTGCCGTGACTGGACGCGCTCAAACGTTTGACCGGACGTGACAGTGCCAGCGTCCGGTCGCGTTCCAATAAGCTCCCACCGCGACCGGACGCGTCCGAACGCGTCTACCCTTCGTGCTGAACTCCTGGGTGCGTGACCGGACGCTCCGGTTCTGTGAGGGACCGGACGCGCCGGTCCGCGACCCTCTCACGCGCACGTCTGTCTGTGGTTTGAACTGACCGGACGCGCCAGCTGCGTCCGGTCACTTCGACCACAGCGTCCGGTCACTGTTTTTCAGTGATAATCAATTCGGACTTTCGCCACCTTTTCTCGACTCCGGCGCAATAGAAAATAGGCATTTCATTTCCTCGAAAACGCCTGAATCCCAAACCCCTTACTACCGCTCAAACACCACCGCCTTTGCAAATGTGCTAACACCACCAAGTGTACACCATCATGTGCATGTGTGTTAGCATTTCATAAACATTTTTCAAGGCGTTACGTTAGCTCTCAACTAGATCCTAATGCATATGCTCAAGACATTGATCTAGTGGCACTTGATTCCCGAGCTAACCGTGATTGCCCCTCTTGATAGTCGGCTATGTATCCTAAACCCGGTCAATCACTTATCTACTCATCTTAGACCGGCAAAAGAAAAACCCTATGGTTATACCTTTGCCTTGCGCTCTTAGATCCTTCTCTTCCACTTGATCATCATGTCCATCATATTATGTGCATCTCCACCATGATCAACATTTCATGTCCATGCACCATTTCTTTGTGATCTTGTGACCACCACTCCTTGCCACGTACACCTTCATCACATGTGTTGCTTATGCCTAACTCAAAACACTTAACACATGGCATTAGCAACTTGTTGTCATTAATTACCAAAACCAAACTTGGGCTTTCACCTTGGTCTCATGCCAATGTCCCCAAGCACATCCTTTCTCTCCTCCAAGAAGCAACCTACCATTCGATTCCCGACCTGAACCATATTACTCGGCTTCACGGTCGGAACGACTTATCCGGCCAACTAAGTGTTAGACTGCGTTCAACATGACTCAAGGACGTACAGCGAATCGGTCCTTAAACGACTCAGACGGGGATAGATCCACACCCAAGACCTCCATGCCTTGTTGCTTCACTATCGTCATCCCGCCCGGTCTCATTTCATTTTATTAACACATGGTTTCATTCCACGACAGCAATATAGCCAACCGTGCCATATATGAATATCCCTACATCTCGTAGGTGACAGGAAATCACCTGACTTCTACCGCTTAAAGCAGGGCTAAGCATCTACTCGATCCTAGTCTATGTAGGATTCAGAGATTCATATATCTGGACAAGGATTGATATAATGCAGCAAGGTTTTCAACCAACTCCTACCACTTAATGCAACAATACTTATAACATATATAGAATTAATTGCTTTGAAGGTAGGAGGCTTATAATGCTCCGGGGCTTGCCTGGGGTCTGACGCAAGTTAGAGTATGTCAGATGAAGTCACTTAGCGAGCAACCTCCAATCTACCACTTGTCCGGTCCTTCTATCTTCGGGTTTGGATCCACCAAACACCGTCTTCGGGTTTGGCTCCAACGCCACATCCTTCACACGTTTCTGCTAGCGTACCTATATGAGATGCAACCATGCACATGTGTGAATGCATAGAAGTGCAATAAACAGAGTAATCAAACAAGCATACCAAAGTTCTCATCAACACCTAGAGCTAATTAACTTAATCCACATTAGGGCATAACATAGAAGATGGCAAGCACATCAAGCAAGACACAAGCCACAAGATCACAGGGTACTAACCCAAGTACTTTCAAAGGTATGAGTCACACTTCAACACACTAGCATGGCAAAGTTAATCAAAGCACTACAACTAAAATCTGTCACTTTCTGGACATACATACAATAGCTCAGTAAATCCATCATAACTGGAGATCCCTAAATCCAAATGACTTGCAAGAAGATATTCTGGAAAGCTTATGAAATTATTTACATTTCATCTTTAATCATCTCAACATGATTCCCAATTTATCATGACCAAACATGCCAATCTTTAAAGTCTGCACAGAAGGTAATTAAAATCTGACAGTAGACTTATTAAGCATGCAACTCTTAAACTATCAGACCTGGGATCATGAAAATTTAACACAAGCAAGATAAGATAATTATCTACAACTTTTGTATTTACCAAAACCACAGTAAACATCATTTATACCATGAAACTAGTTGCACGAGTAACACCACGCATGCAGCCCAACAGCAGTGGTACAATTATAGACAGAAAACTGATAGAAAATTCAGAGAAGCATAAATGGAGTTCTAGACCTCCAACAAACATGATTCTCAACTTTATGGAAAGATTATAAAGTTACCTACAAATTTCTTGTAATCATCTTAAGATGATTCTACAGTTAACATGGTCAATTAATTAAATAATTGCATCTCTGTCCAAAATATGGACAGAATCTGATATGCCACTTTAAACCGCTATAACTTGAGTTTTATAAATCAAATAATTATGGTTCTAGACTTTTTAGAAAGGTTAATAAATTGTGAACAACTTTTCTATAAACATCTAGGACTAATTCTGCCACTAACAAGGTCACACATGGCACACAAAGCAATGCTGTCTGGGTTTGGGCAGAAACTGCAACAGTACTTTAAACAACTATAACTAAACATATACTTAACCAAAAATTGTGATCTTTAGCTTTTTGAAAAGATTATGAAAAGTAATACAACTCATTTATCATCAACGAGGCATGATTCATAACTTAACTGAGCCAAACAATGCATACATGCAGCACTGTCCAGAATAGAAGCAAAGCAGCATATGGCATTTGTTATTTTTATAGCTCCTAAACTATCAGTCTTAAAATCCTGAAATTTTTACCAGACATCACACATCACAATAGTAGCATGCCACAAAAATTTCACTTCATTTAGATCCATATATCTGCAGTTATGAAAAATAACAGATTCTACTATAATTCAAAACCTAGTTGCATATATTGATTTTTACAGATAAAACTTTAAACTAAAACATGCTATATTATAGATCTACTGCATAGATAATTTTACAAGGATTCCAAAAAGTCCTCATTTGCTATTTTATAATTTTTGTACTAATTACTACACACTTTCAAAGTTTGGCATATTTTTCTGGAAAAGAAAACCAGAAAAACAAAAAAGGAAAAACAACTTTGCAACGGAGTCCCTGGAGTTCTTCCAAACCAACCCGCAGTACAAAGTCACTATTCATATGAGTCAGTAGTGTGCAGATAGGCCCCTCCCTTTAGTTGAATTGCCGCGCGAGGTCCCTGACGCGAATCAAAACAGAGGAGGCGCTGGAGGTCGTCGGTGGCTCGCCGATGTCGGCCGGAGAAGGCTCGTCGGCGGCGGCTGATGAGCGGAGGAGCATCCCCATCACCCGGCGCACTCACCGGTACCCGCAGCTTGTCATGAGATGGTTCGAGGTGGCCCAGCCATGTGTGCCGGCGGCCATGCTCGGGGCGTCTCCGGCGGCAGGGTGCTCCAAGGACCGAGGCAGCCGACGAATGGGCGCGGGAGGTGGATGCGGAGAAGATGATGCTGTGCACGGCTAATGACGAGGAGGTGCGGAGGCGAGGAATGCGGTGGCGGCTCGGAGCTTGGTCATGGCGGCCATGGCCACGGCGTGCACGGTGGTCGTGCTCTACGACGGCGATGAGAGGCCGGGGATGGTTGCGGTGGTTGCGGCAGTGAGAGGCGGAGGTGGTGGTGTGCTTCACTCAACATTCGACCGAACAAATTCGCGAGAACGTCCGCACGGCCGCAAGCTCGGGAGCTCGGCCATGGCGGCGTCCGCGACCGCGAGCCTAGAGCGGAGCAGAGTGAGATAGGAGGGAGCGAGAGGGAGTGGAGAGGATGGGATGGGGAGGGCGCTCGGGTGCTGCTCTTCTCCGGTGACAGGGCGTAGGGCGCGTGGTGGCATGGTGGGGTGCACTGCCCTGCATGGTCGCCACGGAGGCCAAACGTCGAACACGTTGCGAGCGACGTGGTGGGCAGCTTGGGTTCTAGTTATGGGCTATCTACGGGCCGAATTTCGTCATGGGCCTTGAAACAAAGTTGTTCATTTCATGATGCTCTACAATTCTTTTTTAAAGACCCTGGTCATTAGAGCAATGTATTAGGGAGTATTTAAACCCTAAGTTGACATTGTCGATGATTAATCTAACTTCGGTGTTTTACTCCAATTAGTTGGTCAACAGTGGTCAAATCAATGTCAACTTTTGGTATATCCTACTCCAAGATCTAAGCTCCAACTTTTACATTTGGACCTACTCAAGTTGCTTAACGAAAACTCGAGAACGCGGGATGCCACTCAAGTTGCCACTACTTAGACTTAAATGTTGCTAAGTCTGAAAACATTTAGAAGATTCGAAATGGTGACCCCTGTTTGACAGGCTTAGAGATGGATTTAGGCTTGGGTCCTTTAATAAAGTTTGTAGCATACAAACTAAACAACACTTTTTATTAAAGGGCCATGGACTGGTTCAGCATGGTTATGGAGATAAAGATTACCAAACAAGTCAACTTATTGCTGCCCATTCTAGGACTTAGAATATTTTCTAGCTTCGAAAAACAGCATCTGATTCAAACTTGTGAGCCCTATTTGACTAGATTAGAGGCCAAACTAGCTCTTGACCATTAAACAAAGTTTGTTGTACACAAGATGAACTACAACTTTTGTTTAAGGTCAAACCTCATAACTGGTACAGAAGTCAAACGTTCACTTTGGTCAAAGTATCAACTCGGTAAAGTCTAAACTAGGGTTTTAGGCCAATCGGGGCATTTTCTTGACATTTGCTCAACATGAACCCTTCATGACTTTTGTTGTAGAGTTCATCTAGAGTCTTTTGCATTTTCTTGACATTTGCTCAACTGAACCCTTCATGACTTTTGTTGTAGAGTTCATCTAGAGTCTTTTGGGCAAGGTTGCAAGGTTGGTTGATGGTCTATAATTCATTCACTTAGTGGTGCAATTCCAATAGGAATAGAACTTATCATTTCATGTGACTGAAGATATTGCCATAACACCACCCAAGCATATATCTTGAAAATGGCCTATATGCAAAGCAAAGGAGTAACATCCAAGTTTAGATTAGGCTCATCTCCATAGGTTTGACCTTGACATCGTCATCTCCTCTAATCTATCGTTTTTGAGCTTAAACCCACTACTTAATTAGTGATAAACACCTGGGGTGTTACAGTGCATAGGTTTGTGTGACCTTGCTCTAGAATTTATTAGATGAGCTCTTGCTAAGCTTGGCACCTTAGTTGCTTAATTAGGATCTTTGCAAGGTGTCACTAAACTTAGGTAGAGGGGTGGTCTTGGCTAGATCGATAGATTCCATTCCGTACTTATTTCGGTTAGCCAACACAAGTAAATTTTAGAAAGGACTATTCACCCCCATTTAGTCCGCCATCTCGACCCTACAGCTCTTCTTGTAGAGCTCTCCTTCAATAATGACGAAGGACTTAGCACGACACGCGAGTCGTCGGGCCTTCGTCTTGTCTGTCAGGAGGGTCTCGTGGATGGGGCAGTCGAGATAAGGGATCCTCCAATCGGGCAAAGGGTTAGGCTCTACTACTGGATCCTCGTCAATCTCCATGACCTCGGGGTCAGAAAGAGCCGATGAGGGGTCAGCCCTCGAGCCCGAAATATATGGCTCGTTGCTGACCTGTTTGGCTCCTTGTAGCGGATTGAGGGCTTGCGTTGATCGCTGGTGAAGACACCGACCGAGACCAGCTCTTGGCCCGATGCCGCCTTCGCCAGCGTGTCGACCGCCTCGTTGAGTCATCTCGGGATGTGATTGAGCTCGAGGCCATCGAACTTGTCCTCCAGCTGTCAGACTTCTTGGCAGTACACAACCATCTTGGGTTGTGGTAGCTCGATTCCATCATCACTTGGTCGATGACCAGCTGTGAGTCGCCCTGAATGTCGAGCTATTGGATCCCTAGCTCGATGGCAATGCGCAGGCCGTTGATGAGAGCCTCATACTCTGCCACATTGTTGGAGGCAGGGAAGTGAAGATGAACCATGTACCTCATGTGTACCCCGAGGGGAAAACAAAGACTAGCCCCACGTCGGTGCCTTTCTCCATCAATGACCCATCAAAGTACATGGTCCAGCACTCTTGGTCAACGGCCGCTGGCGGCAGTTGGACCTCGGTCCATTCCGCAACGAAATCGGCCAGCACTTGGGACTTGACGGTTGTCCGAGGGGCATAGGAAATGCCCTCACCTAACAACTCGAGTGCCCATTTCGTGATTCTTCCAGTGGCATCACAGTTTTGGACAACCTCACCGAGAGAGAAGGATGTCACGACCGTTACCGGATGTGACTCGAAGTAGTGGCGTAGTTTCCTTTTGGCAATCAGGATGGCATATAAGAGCTTTTAGATCTGGGGGTAGCGGGTTTTGGAATCAACTAGGACCTCGCTGACGAAGTAGACAAGGCGCTGCACCTTGAGGGCGTGTCCCTCCTCTTCCCCTTCTACCACCAGGGTGGCGCTTACCACCTGTGTGGTGGCCATGATGTAGAGTAGGAGCGGCTCTCGCTCGGCCGGGGGGACTAGAATCGGGGCCTTCGTCAAGAGCTCCTTGACCTTGTCAAGCGCCTCCTGAGCCTCGGGTGTCCACGCAAACTGGTCGGTTTTCTTCAGAAGACGGTAGAGGGGAGGCCTTGTTCACCGAGGCGTGAAATAAAGCGGCTGAGCTTCGCAAGGCACCCTGTGATCCACCGTACCCGCTTTACATTTTGAATCAGGCCCATCCTTGCGATGGCCGAGATCTTCTCCGGGTTGGCTTCGATGCCACCCTCGGAGACGATGAACCCAAGTAGCATGCCCCTTGGGACCCCGAAAATGCATTTCTCGGGGTTGAGTTTGATGCCATTTGCTCGAAGTTTTGCGAAAGTTTTCTCCAGGTCAACCACGAGCTGGTCAGCCTTTTTGGATTTGACTACGATGTCATCTACGTAATGTAACACCCCGGGTGTTATCTTGCCTCCTAATTCACTTGCTTCACATGAGTATAGCCTTATCATAAGCATCTCATCTTGTTGCCTAAGTTTAAGTAAGTGAAACATGCTTGTGCCATTATGTTTCTTTGTCTTGTAATGCTATGATCATGTGTGCAAATGTAAGTTATTGCTTTGAATGTTTGTAAACATGTTAGGATTGCTTAACTATGCATTTGGAGCATTTCTCATGTTAATAGCTTATGCTAACTTAGCTCCTAAAGTGTTGTTTTCCATGCTTTGTTAGTATAGTGTGCTAGCTGACCTCTCAGAATCTCCATCTTAGAGTTTGAATCAGTCCAAGTCAATTATATCAAAGTGGTAGTAAATTTTATAAGCTTCAACTTTGTCAATTGACCCATCTCATGATTCAGCTCTTAAGCCTGTCAAAACTGCAGTTTACTACTGTTCTGGAATTCTGTTAGTTCCCAAAAACAGATTCTATTCCTTGATCTATATCTCGCAAACTATGCTAATTCAAGCTTGACTCCTTAAAGCAAAGTTGTAGAGAATTTCCTGAGCTACAAGTTTGCCAATTGGCACTTTGGCTAATTCGGCCTAGTTCATGAGCTACAAGGTCTGGAAGTTCATGCTGTTTTGGGTCTCTGAAATTTTGCTAAGTGTTGACTGAACTTGCAGTTTTCAGTTTCATGGTACCCATATTCGGCAAAGTTTAGTTTGCAAACCATTTTGATTCTGGGCAAACTCCTATAAGCAATGTTGGAGTACTCATATATCTCTATCATCAGCAACAATTGGTTAGCCGAATCATCATTCAGTTTAGGAGATACGAAGTGGAGAAAAATGCAGTTTCAGTTGGTTTGAAACTGAATTCAGTTTTCAAGTTTCGGGTACCCTACTTTGGAGCTTTGTATCTCTCTAACCGGGCTGAATTAGACTTTGATTCTTTAACCAAAGTTGGAGTACACTTGTAGCTCTAAAATTTTGTCAATTATATCACGAGCCAATTCGAGCTAATTTGGGAGTTGTTGGTCGATGAAAAATAGAGTTTCAGTGGTATTTTGTGGTGGTATTGCCAGCTCCTAAGTTGATTTCGAACTGAAGCTCGTCGTGGCCGACTGGAACAGCACTTCGCTGCCGCGTGGCCTCCCATGCCCGTGCCCGTTCGCCACCTTGCCCCTGCATGTGCTCCAGTGGAAGTAGAACTGGCGCGTGGCCCTGCTCTCCCTCAGTCTCTCTTTTCACTCGCGTTCTCTCTCGCCCTGCCTCCAGTTCAGCATGGCCGAGCAGCCGAGTGGAGCATCGCCGCTGCCCCTGCGTCACCACTGCTGCTGTTGCTTCGCTGCTGCTGCTCCTGCGTCACCGCTGCTGCTGCTACGTCGCTGCCGCTGCTCTTGGGTCGCTGCTACTGCTGCTGCGCCGCTGCCGCTGCGGCTCTGCTGCAGCTCGTCGCCGGTGCCGAGTGGTCAGGCCACCTCGGCCGGTCGTGGGCCAAGTCGAACGGCCCCACGAGTGCGCAAGCAGGCCCTGGCACTCCACCGCCCCTCCTCCTTGCCGCCGGTGAGCCGCAGGCCGGCCGGAGTTTGCCATTTCCCGGCGCTCGCCTACTCTCTGTACTGGAGATGAAGAGAAGGACGTCGGAATCAAATTCAAAGAAAGGGAAGGGTCCTAATGCGAATTCTAGACTCATATGAATAGTATTGTTAGGACTTGTTTGCTCGGTTCAATTAAAGTTTCTTATAGGGATCTAACTGTAAAGCCGTGACTCAGATGAATAGTTCCGCATAGTGCAGCTTTTCTTTTTCCTTTTTCTTTTATACATATTTATGGCTGAAACTTTGAAAATTAACATCTCATGCTAGGAAATTCGTAAAATAGCAAATGAGGACTTTTTGGAATCCTTGTGAAATTATCTATGCAGTAGATCTATAATATGGCATGTTTTAGTTTAAAGTTTTAGCTGTAAAAATAGATTTATGCAACTAGGTTTTGAATGCTAGTTGGATCTGTTATTTTTAATAACTGTAAATATATAACTCCAAATGAAGTGAAATTTTTATGGAATGTTACTATTGTGATGTATGATGTCTAGTAAAAATTTCAGGATTTTAAGACTGATAGTTTAGGAGCTATAAAAATAACAAATGTCATGTGCTGCTTTGCTTCTATTCTGGACAGTGCTGCATGTATGCATTGTTTGGCTCAGTTAAGTTATGAATCATGCCTTATTGATAATAGATGAGTTGTAGTACTTTTCATAATCTTTTCAAAAAGCTAAAGATCACAATTTTTGGTTAAGTATATGTTTAGTTATAGTTGTTTAAAGTACTGTGGCAGTTTCTGCCCAAATCCAGACAGCATTGCTTTGTGTGCCATGTGTGATCTTGTTAGTGGCAGAATTAGTTCTAGATGTTTATATAAAAGTTTTTCACAATTTGTTAAGCTTTCTAAAAAGTCCAGAACCATAATTATTGGATTTGTGAAATTCAAGTTATAACGATTTAAAGTGGCATATCAGATTCTGTCCATATTTTGGACAGAGATGCAATTATTTAATTAATTGATCATGTTAACTGTAGAATCATCTTAATATGATTACAAGAAAGTTGTAGGTAACTTTATAAGCTTTCCATAAAGTTGGGAATCATGTTTGTTGGAGGTCTAGAACTCTATTTATGCTTCTCTGAAGTTTCTATCAGTTTTCTGTCTATAATTGTACCACTGCTGTTGGGCTGCATGTGTGGTGTTACTCGTGCAACTAGTTTCATGGTGTAAATGATGTTTACTGTGGTTTTGGTAAATACAAAAGTTGTAGATAATTATCTTATATTGCTTGTGTTAAATTTTCATGATCCCAGGTCTGATAGTTTAAGAGTTGCATGCTTAATAAGTCTACTGTCAGATTTTAATTACCTTCTGTGCAGACTTTAAAGATTGGCATGTTTGGTCATGATAACTTGGGAATCATGTTGAGATGATTAAAGATGAAATGTAGATAATTTCTTAAGCTTTCCAGAATATCTTCTTTCAAGTCAATTGGATTTAGGGATCTCCAGTTATGATTGATTTACTGAGCTACTGTATGTATGTCTAGAAAGTGACCGATTTTAGTTGTAGTGCTTTGATTAACTTTGCCATGCTAGTGTGTTGAAGTGTGACTCATACCTTTGAAAGTACTTGGGTTAGTACCCTGTGATCTTGAGGCTTGTGTCTTGCTTGATGTGCTTGCCATCTTCTATGTTATGCCCTAATGTGGATTAAGTTAATTAGCTCTAGGTGTTGATGAGAACTTTGGTATGCTTGTTTGATTACTCTGTTTATTGCACTTTTATGCATTCACACATGTGCATGGTTGCATCTCATATAGGTACGCTAGCAGAAACGTGTGAAGGATGTGGCGTTGGAGCCAAACCCGAAGACGGTGTTTGGTGGATCCAAACCCGAAGATAGAAGGACCGGACAAGTGGTAGATTGGAGGTTGCTCGCCAAGTGACTTCATCTGACATACTCTAACTTGAGTCAGACCCCAGGCAAGCCCCGGAGCATTATAAGCCTCCTACCTTCAAAAGCAATTAATTATATATGTTATAAGTATTGTTGCATTAAGTGGTAGGAGTTGGTTGAAAACCTTGCTGCATTATATCATTCCTTGTCCAGATATATGAATCTCTGAATCCTACCTAGACTAGGATCGAATAGATGCTTAGCCCTGCTTTAAGCGGTAGAAGTCAGGTGATTTCCTGTCACCTGCGAGATATAGGAATATTCATATATGGCACGGTTGGCTATATTTGCTATCGTGGAATGGAACCATGTGTTAATAAAATGAAATGAGACCGGGCGGGATGACGATAGTGAAGCAACAAGGCATGGAGGTCTTGGGTGTGGATCTATCCCCATCTGAGTCGTTTAAGGACCGATTCGCTGTACGTCCTTGAGTCATGTTGAACGCAGTCTAACACTTAGTTGGCCGGATAAGTCGTTCCGACCGCGAAGCCGAGTAATATGGTTCAGGCCGGGAATCGAATGGTAGGTTGCTTCTTGGAGGAGAGAAAGGATGTGCTTGGGGACATTGGCGTGAGACCAAGGGGGGGTTAGAGTCCCTATCACCTGGCAGAGTGTCGCCCTTGGGGTTGCGACATCATTCGGACCCGCGATTCCTGAATCGTACGAAAGGTGGCTTGTGCGACCCTGGCAGGGGCCTGCGCGGTGAGTGTTAGAAATACCCCTCCAGCTGGATAGGAATTCGATTCGAATCGCCGTCGCTCCCGGTTAGTGAGCACTTGACTTGAGCAGCGGCAACGTAGATTCCATTAAATTGAACGGATGGTTAATTGGATAACGATGGAAAGGTTGCCTCAATTTATACCTGCTATGGTTAATATTGTTTGCTCCTAATAAAGTGAGTGCTCTAGTACAGGTTCTAATATAGAGGACAGGGTAATGATAATTAACTTGATGCTTAAGCATTAATGATTACTTATTCATAATAAGCTTTTATGCAAAATGTTGTCAAGCTAGCCCACTTTATATCAGCCTTGCATGATCCTTGGTGTCACTTTATTTCTGGTTTATGACGGGTAAGTCTAGCTGAGTACATTGTCGTACTCAGGGTTTTATCCCCACTTGTTGCAGGTTGTGATGTATCACGGCGACTGCAAGAGTTGGTTGGCTCCTGCCTTAGTGGCGGAGTGTGATCACGGGCATGATCTTTCTAAGTTATCTTCTCTCTAATGCTTTTGTTGGAAGTCGACCTTGGTACTGGCATGTATTTGAAATAATGGTGTTGTTAGTTTCAAATTACTTTGCTTCCGCTACTTTTTAAATTAAGTTGTAATAACTATGTGGAACTCCGATGTATATTGAACTACTTGTGAAATGGTTGTAACATGTAACTTGTTATGTTGAATCACTACGATCTTGGCTTGTATGTTGGTTGGTTTGAAATCCCTCGTGATTTCATTGGACTACCGGAGTTATATGGGCTCAAGTGTGAGAATTTGATCACTTCGGTGATTGTTTTTATACTTGTGCTCTTATAATTTGGTCGGTTCCGTTACAGCTGGTATCAGAGCAAGATTCAACATTAAACTTGTCGTATGTGTATTTAAAACAAAGGGTTTGTTTTATAAAATCAGTTTTATCAACTTATAGCTATATATAGGTTTGTGAAAACTGAATTCTAAATCTAAGTATGCCAGTGGTCAATTTCCTTATGCCCATATAAGGATTATTAGGTGGCTTATATAAGTACTAACTTGGGGGTTTTCATTTATGCATCTACGCCCAGACCAAGGTATGTATGTGTGGTGACTCTCCCACACTATGCTACCCGGTGTGTTAGATTGGTGGTAGCCTTCATATATGAAATAGCCATATATGTCGCTAGTTTACTTTTATGCAACATCGCACCTACGCTCAGGTAAGTGTGAGTTGTGAGAGCATGACCGTACAACCTGCGGTCTAGGGGAGAGCTAGTTTTGGTTACTGGATTATTTACATGTTACACACATGTATATATGAAGGTACTTAATTGTGGGTGATTAATGATTCGGGTAGTTTTGGTGCTACATGTATATATACAAGGGTATATGTACATGGGAGTACTTAGAATTTTACTTCTCTGCTTTCATTGTGTGCTATATTGGGAAATGTTGGGCTGCAATGAAACTTTTCTGCAGGTACGCTAACCACGAATGCGTAAGTCGAATGTAGCTGACGACTAGATATATATCGAGAGAGTGCGTGTTATGCCACCGACATAGAACGTGATCGCCACTTTAGGTTGGCAATCTTGTGAGGACGAATAGGACGAAGCATGCATCTTCATGATTGTTGCCTTATGCATAGCTATGCTCCTCTCACCCTTGTTCTGTAGGAAGTAACTTGTGATTGATGTGGTACACTATCTTTCTTGTGTGGAATCAAACATGAACGCTTTGTTCCATGTTGCTTGAATAGGAAATGCTTGAGAAAAATGTGTGCTTAGCCTTACTAGAAATGAGTATGGCTACATGCTTGAACTTAGAGTTATCCTTTAGTTTAGCCAAGTGGTGGATATGTTGTCCTATAAGTTTTTGAAAATGCTTTAGACCTCACTTAAGTAAATTGGATTCTCATGAGTGAATTAAATTGGTGTTGGTCTAAGATAACAAAATTTATAGCTACTAGAATAACATGTTTGTACGCTCTCTTGTTAAGTAGAACAAAGACAAGCTTTGTTTTGCTTGTCGAATGTTGGCTGCTAGAACGTTTTCTGTTGTAGTGATACTTTCATAGTCATAATGGTGTTTTCTGTAGTTGGAGAATACCAAAGTTGTAGCTAACTTACTTATTCAGCTTGTCCTAAAATTTCATGACCCTAGGCCTTAGGGTTTGGGAGTTATAAATTTTAGAAGTTTGTTGTCAAAATCTGCTCATGTTCAGAATAGATCTGAATGTTTGGTTTATTTGACCTATGTGCATAAGGAATCATGTCTTGGAGATAATAGAAGAAGTGTAGTACTTTTTCTAAGCTTTTAAAAATGTCCTAAGCACTAATTGTGGTGGTCTAAATCTCTAGTTATGAGATTGCAAAATGGAATGACAGAATCTGTCCAAATCAGGGCAGAGATGTCTTCTTTGTCTTGTTTGGCCTTGTTGGCTATAAAATCATCCTAGTATGATAATAAGAAAGTTATAGACAACTTAATAAGCTTTATATAAAGTTAAGGCTCAGCCTTGTTGTGTCCATAGAACTCCAGTTACGCATTTTCGAAGTTCTTGTCAAATTTTATGTCCATATTGGTACAGATCTGAAACATTAGCATTTTTAGTCATGTTAATCTATGAATTTATTTTTGGTATGAATAACTAAAGTGTAGTCATCTTCCTAAGCTTTCTAGAAAGTCTAGGATCACCTTTGTGGGATGTCTATAACCTCAGTTATGGTTGAAACAAGTAACTACTGCGTTGCTGTCCAGATTCTGGGCACATGCTAAGTTGGCTACCTTAACTAGCATTTGTCTTAGGCTAAACTTGTAGTTAGTTCATGCTTGAGATAAATGTTTATTTGGGGTGAGCTTTGCTCCTTATGCTTGATATTGGTTGCTTAAGCCCATTCGTTTGAATTTTCTCCAATGTTTGCTTGACGGTAATGTTGTATGTATGCTTGTTATCTAGGTAGTGCCCTAGTTGTCACCTCATTTGTCCTCGGTGAGCATACGAGAGTCGCATAGCTTTATTCTAGAACAACATTCACGTTATGTAAATGTTTGGTTGTTGTCTTCAATTAGGTTCTCTCTCTTAGGAGCCTGAGCCTGTAGACGTGGTGATTATCCCTTGAATGTTTGTATCCATGCCGTTGCTTAATCGAAAGCCCAAAGTTTTGTTCTCCTATATGTTTGTATAAGCCGTGGATGTTTTTCAACCCTTTTTGTGAAGACCCTTATCGACTGACCAACCAAGTTAACTTTTATCAATGCTAGCCTTTGACCATGGTTCGTACGTTGCCAGTTGTGGAGACTGTACCCAAATCCATGTTGGACCTTCTGGTTATCTTTCTCAAAGGTTAGCTAGTGTGACGTAACGTCTCTCTGCTATGACATGTAAATTGTTTGCTTGTAAATTTATGCATCTACCTTATCAACTGAATCTTTGGTTGACATATCGGTTTCTGCTTTAAAGTTGGTTAATCCGTCCCCAACCTTCTCAGTCTCGAGATGTTTATCAGTCTTGATCTCATGTTGTTGCCCAACATGAATGAATCTACTATTAATCTTTTATCTGAAACTCATCTCGGTGGATGCAAGTCGTGCATAGAATTTAAGCAAGAGTCCATTGCTCAGTTGTCTTTAGGATTGAGCTATGTTCCTTTGTGGTGTGTGTGAATTTTTGGATCGTCTCCTCGTTGATTCTAAACCTTGTAACTACCTTTGCTTGCTATCCCTCCTTGTATGGCGCTTGTTCTTACAACCCATTAGTGCCACTTGAAATTTCACTTTCGTTGTGCGTTTAGTAATGGTGTTATGAGTAGCTGCTGATGGTGCCGCGACGAAACCAAGGGCCTCCTGTGGCTGCAGACACATGGCTGGCTGCTTGGCACACGCTGGTATCATGGTTTCTAGTCATGATCCATTATGAAACGACAGTCGATGTGTTATTTTCTCGTGTTCCTTTTCTTGATTATCTCTCCAAATCGTATCGTAAGATCCATATCTTAGACCTAAAGTAGTGGAACTTCCTTCTAAAGTTGCTAAGAGGAAAATCTTTGAAGAATAGGTCACCGACATAAACATTAACAGACCGCAAGAGGTGGTAGACAAGTGACTCTAATTAGTTGTCCCAATATTGACGACCACCATCTAGTGAGAAAAATATCTCATCCCTATTGGATAGAAAGGACACACAACACTTAAGGTTGGACAAGTCATTCGTTGGATAAGAATCAATCGTCACATTATGTAAATCTTAACCTTTGTATGCATAATGACCACACCGTCGAAATCAACCATCTCTGGTGTGACCCCTTATCTGTTAACTTCGATGGCAACCATCTGTTCTGCATCAACCATAATTGTTGTGGTCAATAGAGAAGATTTGGAACTTTTAGTGTTGAAAGACAACTAATTAGTACTAGTAGGAAGGTTAATCTTCAGCTAGGTAACAACTCCTTGGTAGCTACAAAGGCTATGTCTTACAAAGCAATAACCAACAATAAGTTAATCAACTGGCCAACAACTTGAGTGATACTCTATCTTCCAGAACCATTGTGACCAAGTCAATTCCATCTTGGACAATCATACAGATAGTGCAAAGTGTTCTATTAGCTAAAGTAAAGAATTAGAGAAAGCATACCCTAGTTTAATCATCATCCTGTGCCTTAGGTGCCACAACCGGTTTGTTCATAACTTTATTGGACAAAGTGTTGAGGAATATTCGAAAACAATTTGAGAAGTGTCAAACAACAGATTTCCTATCTTAGAGTTGTTGTTAGATCCCAAAGAGGAAGCCTAAGGTGAACGTTGGCCTGACAAAGTTGTTATGCTGCAAGTCAACTCAACTTACAGTACAACTAAGTCACCAAGGAAGATTTTACTCAATCACTTGGTGGTAGACTACTCCCCGCGGTTAAGTGAATATTTACAGCTTTTGTTGTCCTTAAGGCCTCGCTACATCTTTCTTTGGGAATTATTTTCCAATGATGACATACTTTGGTACCTTATAAATATTTTTACCCAAGAGATTGCATCTGATTCAACCCAGATAACTATTGTCTTTGGATAAAAGAATCCTCTTAGGTAAAATTTGGCAGAAATACGAAGCCGACAGAGTTAGTTATCACATTCACCGATCCCTCGACCGACTCAGATAATACAGTGTTGTCATCAGAGAAAGAGAACTGCACACATGGAACCACAAGTAGTTTTCCATTAGTTGGTGTCTAAATGAATGAACATTTACGACCAACATAGACCTTGTCTATTGGTTAGTCAGTATCCTATGGCCTCAGAGAATGTTTGTCGTCTATGATCTCACCCTTTTGAAGGTTGTGCTCAAGCCATTTTGGTAGAGGACTGCTTTTCAAACTTTGTGCACATAGAGTCATTTCAACGAATATACTTCTGATAATTCCAGTCTAGTGTGGAGTTCATACGGCCCATACTATGTTCACTAGAGAAGAAGAGATACTTGTGTATGGTTAGCTTATGGACCAATTGATCTCTGTATAATGAGAACGAAGTACTGCGTTGTCTCGGATTCCTCCCAAAGTAACAATGCTTCATGGAAGTCAATGAAGGAAATTCTTCAGACAAATTTTACTATGAAGAGTAAGTATCAAAAAGTGCCTTTGGCCAAATTGTTCACCAATGTTGAAGCTTTGTAGCTGAATGCTATAGCAGAGGTTGGGAACTAGATAACGTGCCTCTCTTCCTTAAAAGGTCTTCCATTCTGAATCTCGGGACGCGATTCTTTTAAGGGGGGAGGGCTGTAACACCCCGGGTGTTATCTTGCCTCCTAATTCACTTGCTTCACATGAGTATAGCCTTATCATAAGCATCTCATCTTGTTGCCTAAGTTTAAGTAAGTGAAACATGCTTGTGCCATTATGTTTCTTTGTCTTGTAATGCTATGATCATGTGTGCAAATGTAAGTTATTGCTTTGAATGTTTGTAAACATGTTAGGATTGCTTAACTATGCATTTGGAGCATTTCTCATGTTAATAGCTTATGCTAACTTAGCTCCTAAAGTGTTGTTTTCCATGCTTTGTTAGTATAGTGTGCTAGCTGACCTCTCAGAATCTCCATCTTAGAGTTTGAATCAGTCCAAGTCAATTATATCAAAGTGGTAGTAAATTTTATAAGCTTCAACTTTGTCAATTGACCCATCTCATGATTCAGCTCTTAAGCCTGTCAAAACTGCAGTTTACTACTGTTCTGGAATTCTGTTAGTTCCCAAAAACAGATTCTATTCCTTGATCTATATCTCGCAAACTATGCTAATTCAAGCTTGACTCCTTAAAGCAAAGTTGTAGAGAATTTCCTGAGCTACAAGTTTGCCAATTGGCACTTTGGCTAATTCGGCCTAGTTCATGAGCTACAAGGTCTGGAAGTTCATGCTGTTTTGGGTCTCTGAAATTTTGCTAAGTGTTGACTGAACTTGCAGTTTTCAGTTTCATGGTACCCATATTCGGCAAAGTTTAGTTTGCAAACCATTTTGATTCTGGGCAAACTCCTATAAGCAATGTTGGAGTACTCATATATCTCTATCATCAGCAACAATTGGTTAGCCGAATCATCATTCAGTTTAGGAGATACGAAGTGGAGAAAAATGCAGTTTCAGTTGGTTTGAAACTGAATTCAGTTTTCAAGTTTCGGGTACCCTACTTTGGAGCTTTGTATCTCTCTAACCGGGCTGAATTAGACTTTGATTCTTTAACCAAAGTTGGAGTACACTTGTAGCTCTAAAATTTTGTCAATTATATCACGAGCCAATTCGAGCTAATTTGGGAGTTGTTGGTCGATGAAAAATAGAGTTTCAGTGGTATTTTGTGGTGGTATTGCCAGCTCCTAAGTTGATTTCGAACTGAAGCTCGTCGTGGCCGACTGGAACAGCACTTCGCTGCCGCGTGGCCTCCCATGCCCGTGCCCGTTCGCCACCTTGCCCCTGCATGTGCTCCAGTGGAAGTAGAACTGGCGCGTGGCCCTGCTCTCCCTCAGTCTCTCTTTTCACTCGCGTTCTCTCTCGCCCTGCCTCCAGTTCAGCATGGCCGAGCAGCCGAGCGGAGCATCGCCGCTGCCCCTGCGTCACCACTGCTGCTGTTGCTTCGCTGCTGCTGCTCCTGCGTCACCGCTGCTGCTGCTACGTCGCTGCCGCTGCTCTTGGGTCGCTGCTACTGCTGCTGCGCCGCTGCCGCTGCGGCTCTGCTGCAGCTCGTCGCCGGTGCCGAGTGGTCAGGCCACCTCGGCCGGTCGTGGGCCAAGTCGAACGGCCCCACGAGTGCGCAAGCAGGCCCTGGCACTCCACCGCCCCTCCTCCTTGCCGCCGGTGAGCCGCAGGCCGGCCGGAGTTTGCCATTTCCCGGCGCTCGCCTACTCTCTGTACTGGAGATGAAGAGAAGGACGTCGGAATCAAATTCAAAGAAAGGGAAGGGTCCTAATGCGAATTCTAGACTCATATGAATAGTATTGTTAGGACTTGTTTGCTCGGTTCAATTAAAGTTTCTTATAGGGATCTAACTGTAAAGCCGTGACTCAGATGAATAGTTCCGCATAGTGCAGCTTTTCTTTTTCCTTTTTCTTTTATACATATTTATGGCTGAAACTTTGAAAATTAACATCTCATGCTAGGAAATTCGTAAAATAGCAAATGAGGACTTTTTGGAATCCTTGTGAAATTATCTATGCAGTAGATCTATAATATGGCATGTTTTAGTTTAAAGTTTTAGCTGTAAAAATAGATTTATGCAACTAGGTTTTGAATGCTAGTTGGATCTGTTATTTTTAATAACTGTAAATATATAACTCCAAATGAAGTGAAATTTTTATGGCATGTTACTATTGTGATGTATGATGTCTAGTAAAAATTTCAGGATTTTAAGACTGATAGTTTAGGAGCTATAAAAATAACAAATGTCATGTGCTGCTTTGCTTCTATTCTGGACAGTGCTGCATGTATGCATTGTTTGGCTCAGTTAAGTTATGAATCATGCCTTATTGATAATAGATGAGTTGTAGTACTTTTCATAATCTTTTCAAAAAGCTAAAGATCACAATTTTTGGTTAAGTATATGTTTAGTTATAGTTGTTTAAAGTACTGTGGCAGTTTCTGCCCAAATCCAGACAGCATTGCTTTGTGTGCCATGTGTGATCTTGTTAGTGGCAGAATTAGTTCTATATGTTTATATAAAAGTTTTTCACAATTTGTTAAGCTTTCTAAAAAGTCCAGAACCATAATTATTGGATTTGTGAAATTCAAGTTATAACGATTTAAAGTGGCATATCAGATTCTGTCCATATTTTGGACAGAGATGCAATTATTTAATTAATTGATCATGTTAACTGTAGAATCATCTTAATATGATTACAAGAAAGTTGTAGGTAACTTTATAAGCTTTCCATAAAGTTGGGAATCATGTTTGTTGGAGGTCTAGAACTCTATTTATGCTTCTCTGGAGTTTCTATCAGTTTTCTGTCTATAATTGTACCACTGCTGTTGGGCTGCATGTGTGGTGTTACTCGTGCAACTAGTTTCATGGTGTAAATGATGTTTACTGTGGTTTTGGTAAATACAAAAGTTGTAGATAATTATCTTATATTGCTTGTGTTAAATTTTCATGATCCCAGGTCTGATAGTTTAAGAGTTGCATGCTTAATAAGTCTACTGTCAGATTTTAATTACCTTCTGTGCAGACTTTAAAGATTGGCATGTTTGGTCATGATAACTTGGGAATCATGTTGAGATGATTAAAGATGAAATGTAGATAATTTCTTAAGCTTTCCAGAATATCTTCTTTCAAGTCAATTGGATTTAGGGATCTCCAGTTATGATTGATTTACTGAGCTACTGTATGTATGTCCAGAAAGTGACCGATTTTAGTTGTAGTGCTTTGATTAACTTTGCCATGCTAGTGTGTTGAAGTGTGACTCATACCTTTGAAAGTACTTGGGTTAGTACCCTGTGATCTTGAGGCTTGTGTCTTGCTTGATGTGCTTGCCATCTTCTATGTTATGCCCTAATGTGGATTAAGTTAATTAGCTCTAGGTGTTGATGAGAACTTTGGTATGCTTGTTTGATTACTCTGTTTATTGCACTTTTATGCATTCACACATGTGCATGGTTGCATCTCATATAGGTACGCTAGCAGAAACGTGTGAAGGATGTGGCGTTGGAGCCAAACCCGAAGACGGTGTTTGGTGGATCCAAACCCGAAGATAGAAGGACCGGACAAGTGGTAGATTGGAGGTTGCTCGCCAAGTGACTTCATCTGACATACTCTAACTTGAGTCAGACCCCAGGCAAGCCCCGGAGCATTATAAGCCTCCTACCTTCAAAAGCAATTAATTATATATGTTATAAGTATTGTTGCATTAAGTGGTAGGAGTTGGTTGAAAACCTTGCTGCATTATATCATTCCTTGTCCAGATATATGAATCTCTGAATCCTACCTAGACTAGGATCGAATAGATGCTTAGCCCTGCTTTAAGCGGTAGAAGTCAGGTGATTTCCTATCACCTGCGAGATATAGGAATATTCATATATGGCACGGTTGGCTATATTTGCTATCGTGGAATGGAACCATGTGTTAATAAAATGAAATGAGACCGGGCGGGATGACGATAGTGAAGCAACAAGGCATGGAGGTCTTGGGTGTGGATCTATCCCCGTCTGAGTCGTTTAAGGACCGATTCGCTGTACGTCCTTGAGTCATGTTGAACGCAGTCTAACACTTAGTTGGCCGGATAAGTCGTTCCGACCGCGAAGCCGAGTAATATGGTTCAGGCCGGGAATCGAATGGTAGGTTGCTTCTTGGAGGAGAGAAAGGATGTGCTTGGGGACATTGGCGTGAGACCAAGGGGGGGTTAGAGTCCCTATCACCTGGCAGAGTGTCGCCCTTGGGGTTGCGACATCATTCGGACCCGCGATTCCTGAATCGTACGAAAGGTGGCTTGTGCGACCCTGGCAGGGGCCTGCGCGGTGAGTGTTAGAAATACCCCTCCAGCTGGATAGGAATTCGATTCGAATCGCCGTCGCTCCCGGTTAGTGAGCACTTGACTTGAGCAGCGGCAACGTAGATTCTATTAAATTGAACGGATGGTTAATTGGATAACGATGGAAAGGTTGCCTCAATTTATACCTGCTATGGTTAATATTGTTTGCTCCTAATAAAGTGAGTGCTCTAGTATAGGTTATAATATAGATGACATGTTAATGATAATTAACTTGATGCTTAAGCATTAATGATTAATTATCCATATTAAGCTTTTATGCAAAATGTGTCAAGCTAGCCCACTTCATATCAGCCTTGCATGATCCTTGGTGTCACTTTATTTCTGGTTTATGACGGGTAAGTCTAGCTGAGTACTTTCTCGTACTCAGGGTTTTAGCCCCACTTGTTGCAGGTTGTGCTGTATCATGGCGACTGCAAGAATTGGTTGGCTCCTGCCGTAGAGGCGGAGTGTGATCACGGGCATGATCCTTCTGAGTTATCTTCTCTCTAATGCTTTTATTGGAAGTCGACCTTGGTACTGGCATATATTTGAAATAAGGGTGTTGTTAGTTTCAAATTACTTTGCTTCCGCTACTTTTGAACTTAAGTTGTAATAACTATGTTGAACTCCGATGTATATTGAATTACTTGTGAAATGATTGTAACATGTGACTTGTTATGTTGAATCACTACGATCTTGGCTTGTATGTTGGTTGGTTTGAAATCGCTCATAATTTCATTGGACTACCGGAGTTATATGGGCTCAAGTGTGAGAATTTGATCACTTCGGTGATTGTTTTTGTACTTGTGCTCTTATAATTTGGTCGGTTCCGTTACAGTGGAGGTGACAACGTCATTGTAGCAGTGGAGGAGGACAGTCGTTTGCACGTTGCAGTGCCCACTTTTGCAATTATTTCATCCATCCTTGGAGACAAGCGGTCCATGATGTCGTGTAATTCGCTCTTAAAAAGAAACTCGTTGTTTGGCATTGTTAGCAATCAAAATAAATGCTCTATCAACTATTTATGGGTCGGTGGAATCACACCCACATGTCTTACCAAGCTCTAACAAAGTTCTTACCAATGCAATGCAGTGGATGATACAACTGGTGGCTGGTTCGTGATACCTGTGAGGGCGTGGCACCGAGATTGCAAGGATCTTTTTCTGTACTGATTTGTAGTATATATGTGGAGCTTTGGGAGGCTAAATAATATTGTAGCAAGGAATAGCAATAGTTCAATTCAGAAATTGCAAGATTGAAAAGTAGTCCCAAGCTAGTCTATGTCACCGGCCCAAACTCGTCCTGGACCTAGTTCAAGCAAGCAACAATACAACTTAGCACAGGGACTCAAAAAGATCCTAGCACTTTTGAATATTTTTTCCACTTTCTTTTTCTTTCTTTCTTTCTTTCTTCTTATTTTTTTGGTGCGCCTCTTTTGTTTTTCTCTCTGTTCTTTTTTTTCTTTTTTTGCACCTCTTTGTCTTTTTCTATTTTTAATCAAAGAGTGCTGCAAGATATAATTACAACTCTGAAGTGCAAAGCACTCTTCACATGATCTAACGCAGTCTAAAAATACAGCAGAAACTTCCTACTCAGAAGTAGAAACGCTCAACCAGCAATATACTAGAGAGGAGGTTGAGGTCGAATTGAACACTATCTACTGTGATGTGATCTGAGACCAGCACCAGGCTAATTTACGAGGAAAAGAACATGGATACTACTAGAGTCTGTACGTGAAAACACTAAACCAACTATAGTAATTTTCTCTCCTCTTGGATGGACTTCAAGGATCACGAAAATCAACGACCAATCCTAAAGCTAACAGATAGAGATATTTTATGGCAGGAGGATCCTCAACGTTACTCCTCTGTATTGCACGTTACCGATGGAAAGAAAATAGAGGACCAACTCGACGGGATGCATGGCACAAATTCCACTTAACAAAAAAAACTAGGGCACAAACAAGACTAGACACGGTGAACACAACGACACATGAGGGACAACCAATAAATAAAGCAAACTGAAAATAAAGTTACTACAATGGCACAACGGTGATGGGACAGGGGGAAAACAATGATGAACACTAATATATTTGTAGGGCAATTTTCTAGATTTATAGGACAAAGGCAAAAACACTCGAACTAGGGGATAGATGCGAATTTGACGGTATACCTAAAGCTCTAATTACCACTTGATGGGGGTGGGGTTCCCCATCTTCCGTCAGGTTCAAGATAACTATCGATTTGGTCGGAGATCGATACACCAATCTGGCTTCAGATCACAAAGACCCAAACCCTGCAACCTTAGCACCATGTCTCCTCTGATTATCAACCATGTCATAATCTGGTTGACCTCGCCACGAAGGCTAATCCCTGCTACGAATCGAAAAACATAAGCAAGAACAAAATAAAGCGCAACTCAAGTATAGTGACAATTGCGGATGTATGATTAAGCACTCGAATGTGGGATTTCACAAACCGATAATGGCGACCATCCAAAGACAGATTGATCTAAAACAAAACCCCAAACCATAACGTAGGCAGAGGCTACTAATTATATAGTCTAAGGGGCATCTACAGACCCCTCTTCACGTCTATAAGGTGTCCCAACATGTTACAAGGCCCAACGGCCCAAAAGACAGTGACGCAACGCCCTAACAGATTCTGGATGTCAACTTGTTTTGGTGATTTCTGATGATTTTGATGGAACTTTGATGTGGGACCACTTCCATTAGTTACCTTATCAAATTATATTTCCATCCATATGTGGATCATTGAAAACGGAGTCCGTATGCGACCTGGGCGTCCATTTTACTAAACGCTGCTCCTGGAACCCGAGATGGACTCGAAGTTGACTTTGATTGGGACTCCAACTTGGCTTGGATGCCCTTGCTTGTCTCGTAAGCTAGTGACCAAGGAGGAGGACATCCTTGGGCATCTCTTAGGTGTTCTCCATCTTCTTGGGGGTGTGCTCCAACTTAGGCCTGGGTCCCAAGAGTGAATAACAAGTCCGCGACGACGTCGTAGCACCTAACAGAACACAGCAGCAGAATGTCTTGATAATTTGAAGACCTTGCTGACATGATATTGAGGTGGGACCAGATCTATTTGAAAGCTTATCAAATAATCTTTCCATCAAGTGCTCATTGACCTCAATCGCACTCCGGATGGACGAGTTTTGACCTTCGCAATGAAGTACTTTCGGGCTATCGACGAACCGAATCTTGGACTTTGATGAGCTTGCACTCCAAGATCGGTCTTGTTCATGACATATCCATACTCTATCATCATCGTCATTGTTCCTAAGCGCATTTGAAATACTGATATTAGGTAGTAACAAATTCTTAGTTTTATCATTATACAAACATAGGAATGAGCTCACCTTTTCTTTTAACTTTCATGGGCATATCCATAGGTGTCATGTCCTCATCACGTTGTCTGTTCAGGTTAGGATAGAAAATAAATCAAACAATGGTAGTAGAGGTAAAAGTTCTATTGGTTACAAAGGCCAGTCAAAATCTCAAAGCAATTCTACAAGTAGTGCAAGAAAGATAATCACTTTTATCGTTGAGTGTTATAAATTAAAGGATAAAGAGAAGAGAACTGACATATACAGAAAGAAAGATAAATCCAATGATGAAGGTAATGGTTCTGTTATTGCTTCTAAAGGTAGGTAATTCTAATAGTGAGATGCTTGTTGCTTTTGCTAGATGTGCAAATAGTGATGATGAATAATGGATTCTTGATTCCATTGCTTCATTTCATATATGCATTAATAGAGATTGGTTTGTCACCTATGATTCTCTCCAAGGTGAAGGTTCTGTAAGATTGGGTGATGATAGTGCACGTGATATTGTTGGAGTAGATTTGTTCAATTTAAGATGCATGATGGCATTTTCAGAACTTTGACTAACGTGAGGCATATTCCAGACATGAGCAAGAATCTTATTTCTCTGAGTACTCTTGATGATAAAGGGTATAAGTACTCCAGTGAAGATGGAGGTTTAAAGGTGTCAGAAGGTTCTCTTATTATTATGAAAGGTGAATTGAAATCTCCAAATTTGTACCTTCTTCGTGGTACTACAATTTTCTAATTCATCACCTAATTTTGATGCTACTAATATTTGGCATATGCGTCTTGGACATATGAGTGAGCAAGCATTGCTTGAGTTGTGCAAAAGTGGTCTTCTTGATTAACATAGCATCATTAAGCTAAACTTTTGTGAGCATTGTGTGTTTAGCAAACACAAAAGGGTGTCATTTAATATCTCTACTCATAAAAGTACAATAATTCCCTTGTAACGCCTTCGGGTGATGTTTGCTCACTCCTACTCTAGCTCGTCCCTTCCTCCTAAGAGCCCTCCGGGAATGCCGTGCTTCACCATAGTAGGCATCCGTATCTAAGGAAGGGTATGGGAAGGCTCTTAAGGTAGCACTAACTCCTAAGAAAAAGACATAGGCCAAATCCTCTCACGGGCCCACTAAAATCAAGAGGCACATCAAACCTCCTACTATTAGGCAGCCTCCTGGGCAATTCGAGAGTAGCGATGATGAAGAAGAAGTGCCAAAAGAGCTGACCATCGCTCAACTAAGCACCTCATTCACATCTTTGCGCTTAGAGAACAGGCGTCTTCAGAACCTCTTAGCAGAATATATCCTCAAGACTAAAAACCTTGAGGATGACATTGACCACATCCGCCGCAGTGTGGGTATGAAGATAAATCGCAGTAGGGAGGAGGATGCAGTTGATCCTTACTTTGAGGCCTTCCCTACTAGAATAATTAGGTGCATTTTATTTCCACTTCTATTTCCTTCACTTATCATGTAGTGCGCCTTTATCATTTTTTTAAATTCAATAAAAATTATGCTCCCCAATATTTTACCGGTAGAGCTTTTGTCTCCACTTGTTTTTGTGTTTTCTCTGCCTCCAAAATATTTTACCGGTAGAGCTTTTGTCTCCACTTGTTTTTGTGTTTTCTCTGCCTCCAAATAAAAAGATAGGCACAAAAACAAGTATGGGGTAGAAGGTCTACACAAGCCTTTGCAAAAACCTCCCCCAAAATGATGCACAAAAGATCAACAATTCCAAGTCCAGTTTGTGCATCCTCACCCCTTACATTTAAATAAAGATTGAAGTTGAACAAATTAAATGCAAAACCAATGTCACTCAATCTCCATCCTATCCTTTGATTAAGTTTGCATACTCTTTATTCCTCGCCAATATTCCCATACTTGTGAAAAAATTATCATAGGGACCCCATGTTATCTAAGTAATTGGAATATGTGATATAGTAGGATGAAAATGAACCTTGCTCTCTCATGCAAAGTACTTGGGATTTATTTTACAAAATCAAAAATTCAAATAGCATGCTCCTCAATGATATTTAAATTCCTACCAAGGCCAAAAAGATGTTATTCCTTTTAAACCTTATAAACATGCTACTTGTTTTTGCACTGAGCTTTATCAAATTGTTGTGATCCTTGTGAATAATTACTTCATGCTTTCATGATTCAAGAGCATGTGCACGCCACCCACAAAAAAGCTAAACTTCCACACTAGAAGATAGTGCAAATTTCCATCCATCCATCCACTAAATAAAAACTCCATGAAAATTTTTGATATTTCTCCACAAAGGTTCCATAAAAGAGAGGCATGGCAATGAAAAAATTGGACATATGAAAGTCCAAAGCAAATTGGACTCAAGAAAGTGCAAAGTAAAAAGAAAGAAAAAGATATATTGGATACAAGAAGATAGACATGACCTCTAAAGAAATCTTTAGGGAGGAAAGAAAGATCATGAATAACATAGGAGTTCCACCACAACATCCATCAAAATATGCCACACATTTTGCACCCCTTGATCAGATTGTATGGCTTACTTCTTGGATCAAGTTTTTGACCTCGCAACATGTGCAAGGCAAGTATGCCATACTTTTCTTCTACCCTGAGCTCCACTTCAGCTTCTCTAGAGGTAGGAAGAAAAGGCAACATCTTTGCCTAAGTGAGGAACCAAACACAAATTTGAGCGATTAGAGAGAATCATTCAAGGAGCAATGCTATATCTGCATTTTCAAAATCAAACAAAATGCAAGTTTCTAAGCAGAGTGAAGTGAGAGGATTTGGATCCATGCTATTGCATTATTCAATTACCCAAGATAATGTGGTAGATACTCAAAAGTTCAAAAGTTTAGGTGAGGCTTGGAATAACTTGTATGCAGATTTCATATCAAGGAGATGAACCATCTTAGTCCTTAAACTTTACTCAAGGACGAGCAAAGGACTAAGTGTGGGGAAGCTTGTTGGTGGTCCTTAACCCATATTTTTAATCACCAACTTTTACATAAAATGCACTCAAATGAGCACCAAACTTAGTAATAGGGTTTATAACTAACAATTTCAATGAGTTTTGGTGATTTATTCATTTCCAGAGGGCAAATATGAAAATACATCAAAATGGGCCCAAAACAAATAAAAGAAATGGAAGAAAGCAACCACTATCTTACATGGGCCCAAGCAACAAAGGAAAAGGGCCACTACCTGACGAAGTTGTGCCTCAAGCGTGCGGGGACACGGCCCAGGCCTAGCCACAAACCAACCAGAGAAGGGCGGTTGCGGGAAGGTGCTAGCCGAGGGCGGCTGGACCAGGGGGTGGTCAGACCCCCAGCACACTGCCCTCCTCTCCCCTTACACATGGTGCCTCTGGTTGCACCTTGATGGCAGTTTTGGGCGCATCTCCATAGAATATTCTCTCCAACCGACCCTTTGGCTACTATAAAAGGAGGAGGGAGCCCCTCACTTAACACACAACACAAGTGCCAAGAAGAAGAGCCCCATTTCCATATTCTAGCTCTTTAGCTATAGTTAGAGTAGGGAGTGAGTGAGTAAAAGTTGGAGTATCAGAGTTGTCGGCTCCCTCTACACTTGTACCTCGACGGACCTTGTGCTATTCTAAGTACGAAGTTCATGTTCTTCTACGGTGGTGAGTTCTTAAGTAAGATAGTCTTATTTACTATTTACTTACAGGTTTGTTGTTCGTTCTAGTAATGAATACTCTAGTAGAGGACTCGTGATGAAGACAGAAGTTCCTGTTCAACGCTAGAGTAGTAACCGATACTGAGCTAGGTTACCGTTGTTTGCCACATTCCCACTGTTGTGGGGTAGATGGCAGGTGGTGACAGCCCTGTTCGTTCCTTGTAATCCCCCACGTTGGGGTTTGGTGGTAGAGCTATAGGACGGGATCACTTGGCAGACTAGGTGCTATCTGGTGCCCGAAGTATGTTTATAGTGACCAAGCTATCTTAACCTAAGATCTCTATCCTTAGAAAACCTCACTACCCAAGCTACTCTTCCTCTTGTTATCTTAGGTGTACTAGCTAAGAGACTTCTACACGACCATTCATTGAGAAAATATGATACCCTAAATACTTCTGGGTGAAGTGTGCTACAATGGTATATCCGTACACTTGCGGATTCTTTCTGTAAACATTAAGAAATACCAACAGCACCCCTTCCAGGTTAGTGTGGAAAAATATTTTGTGCTGGCATGTTTAAGGGAGCTTGGGAACCATGGGTACAATATTCCAACATTCTCCTCCATACTCATGCGAGCTTTGAATGAGGACCTCCGTCATGATGTGGCTGGTCTTTGTGCAAGGGTTGCTCAACAAAACCCATATGATGTGGTAAGCTCCAAATGAGTCTAGTAGTTTATACCTAGATTTATTGGTATGTCTATATGCAAGGTTCTTATATCTATTTTTTCAACACTTACAGGTTGAGGAGTATGACTTAACCTACGTGGCTTGTAACTTTGAAGCCATTCTAAACCAGACCATGCCTCAATTAGGTCCTTACGAATGGCAATTTGTTGGGCCAACAACCACTACACATGGATTCCAGGAACATATGTTTGTGAAAAGGGCATCATGAGGCCAAGGTCCTTCTACACCATTGCTAACTGTCGTTGGTAGACCTTGTGCTCGATCTTATGAAACAAGAGAGAGCGCCACTCTACATCGTTGATGGTATAGCATATGAAAATAATGACCAGCACTTTGTTGACTACATGGTATGACGTGGTCCAAATATGTAATCTACTTTTGTTTGGATGAACTTTGTTGTGTACTTCAATAACTAGTTTCTGGTGACTTAAATAATGGTTTGTACTAGTAAATTGTTATGGTTTGTACACCACGTGTTGTAGGCAAGTTCTTGAAAGGTAAGGATCCCATAAAAGGTAGCCGCTTTGGGTAGGAGTTTTGTCCTCCTACTGTCTCATCGTCTAGCATACATGTTGTAAAGGACTCAATCTATATGTTCCAATTGTGTGATTAAGTTAAAGATCATATATAGAAGTAGAGTTTGAATCCTAGGAATCCTTTAATCTCTCGTTGTCCTTCCATCTAGCTATACCTTACTAGTTATCTTTGAGCTATCTTTATCTTGGTTCGTTGCATCAACCCTTCCTATCATAATTTGATTACCCCTTTGCACCAGTTGATACTAAGTTGTGGTAAACATATAGATCTCTCATTTATTATCATTTCCGGTTTCCCTTGGGATAAAATAAGTAACGATACCTTGACATACTCCTGGATAAAGTGATGCAACAATATATTCTATGGGCTTGCAGAATTCTCCAATGGATATAAGAAATACCAACACCGAGGCACTTCTCCAAGATATCATGCTGATCGGCAAAACACCTTGTCGATGGCGCTTCTCTGGTCGGTGAAGAGCTTTTGGATTTCCGCCAACATAAGCTGGTTGTCCGGGTTCATGGCGCCAAATCGCTTAGCAAACCGGGTGTAGTGGTGGTGGTGGGGAGGATCCAGAGTGCAGGTACCCCAAATCGATCGTGTGATACTGGAATTACAGGATCTCAATCCGAATCAGCAGCTCACTGAGTCATGGCGAGAGCAACGGACCAGAATTGTTTGCGATCGAGACGAGATAGAGGAGGCAAGGCTTAGATCGAAGTATCTGATACCACGTGTTAGCAGTATATGCGATAATAGAGGGGAATTTGGGGAAGATTGGAAGAACAGGAAGAGGATCGGAGCAATGGAGGACAGGATTGTATTGAGTTCTGAGTTTTGCTCTTTCTTGTTGGTCAATTCTATTCTCTCCTCTCTTAAGTACTATTCAATCCGTTCCAAATTATGAGTCGATTTGGTTTTTTTATACATTCATTTTGCTATGCATCTAAATATAATAATATGTCTAGATACATAGCAAAATTGATGAACCAAAAAAGTCAAAGTGACTTATAATTTAGAATAGAGGGAGTACTCCCTAATACGTTGTGGTCACTGCCACTCGGGCCCAGCATACTGGCCACTTCTAACAGCCTGACGAGTGGACCGGCGCAACTTTTCCTAGCGTGAGCTTGCCGCTTCGTCTGTCAACGTTCCATCTACAGTAGTCTGCTCGACTGCTCTCTTGGTGCCGCTGGTCCAGTGCTGTATCAATTGGCTGCCCACGTCGTAACTCGTAAAGGGGTGTTTGGATCAGTGATTAAAGTGTCGGTACCAACAGTATAGGGGTACCCGCAATCAACGGTAAAGACGAACGAAACACTAATGCACCAACGCAGCAAAGCCAAAATACAGCAGACGATGCACCTCGACTACGTTTCGACTCGCACGAGGCCGGCTCGACGGGACGCCTCGACCGCGCTCCAACTCCGACTCGTACGAGGCACCCTCGATGGGACGCCTTGATCGTGTCGCGACTCGTACGAGGCCCGTTCGATACAACATCTTGGCTAGCGGCAAACTCCGACTCGCACGACCTCAGGTCGAATCGATCTTACCCACCTGCTCTGAGGCAAAAGTCAGAGCATTTAATACGACTACCTACTATCTTCTACCGTCATGGCTACAGCCGTGACCGACGTGGGTACAATACCAGTGTCAGTTCTCACTTTTTACCGCCCATCCCGGGATGGGAGGTGAAAACCTGTCACTATGCACACCTTACCGCACACTGTTCTGCCACTGATCACCCTCGAGGGAGGATACGACAAGGTCCGTATCCCACGATCTCAGGGATTCAGCCTTATCCGCCTAGCCTCGACCCAGCCTCGACCCGGCCTCGACCCACCACCGGTCAGCAGGGAAGAAAGGCTGGCGTAGCATAGGACTCAGGGTCTTTTCACCGTCTAGTCCCCAACGTCACCACGGTGTCCGAGGATGGCCAGCCATTTCTGGGGCACGTCGCTACAGCCACCTCCACAGGGATCGACAAAACTTTACCTCGAGACACCCCAGCGTCCCGGTCTCCTCTTACCCTATAAAAGGATAGGCCAGGGCTCTACAAGAGGGACAAGGAGCAAGGTGCGAAACCAGAAGCCAAGTGCCGGCAAGCAAAGGCACACAACCCAGAGATCAACATCTCAAGCAATCACCCTTGTACTCTTTCATTTCCTTTGAGACTTGGGCTCGGTGCCCTCTCTCACAGTTTGTAACCCCTACGCAAGCACCTCGGTGCAAGGAAATACAAAACTCTCCCCTCCCCGCTGGACGTAGGGCCTTCTTTTGCCTAAACCAGGATAAACCCCCGTGTATTCCCCTTGCATCACCATCCAGGTTAGGGACACGCAGCACTCACTCGTTGGCTTGGGACCCCCGCGGGACCGAACGCCGATAGTTGGCGTGCCAGGTAGGGGAAGCTGCGTGCCAACATCGTTTTCCCGCCATTTTCCTGGATGGCTGACCCCGAACGCCCGCTCCCGTTGGCCATGGTGATCTGGTTTGGGAGCTTGGAATTCATGTCGCTTGGCCACGGCTATGACATGGTCCTCCTCCCGCCCAGGCACCCGACCGATGAGGACCACGAGCTCTCCCAGCCTGGGGGAGCGCTACGCCGGTACCGTCGCTCTCGTCAGGCACGAGCCGCCAGACGACGACGAGCCCGGCGCAACCACCATCATCGCCTTGCGGAGGACGATGGGATTCCCCGATCCGGTGCCTCTCAGCCAGACGCCAACACAGATTTCCTCACTGAGGATCTGTGTAGGATGAGCTTGGCTGAGGGTAAGATGCCGACAGGGAGTTCCACCGCCCTACCGCTCGGTGTGACGCCACCACCACCCGGTCCGACTACACCGGCACATGGGACGACGCCTCCATCAGCATTTCTATTTGGACTAGACTCGGTTGCCCGGGCATATGCTTCCTCTGTGAGCACCAGCATGAGCGCTTACGAGGAACTCCCCGGACACCATCTACGCTCCACTTTGGACCTTGTTGCATCCACGCTGGCTTCTGAGTACCTGGACTCTACGGAGACCCCAGAAACAGCCCCGTGCGACTGCTCCTCAGCGTTACGACGCTAGAGACAGCTGGCGACGACCTCACATGCACCCATCATACTACTTCGGTGCTCCTGACTCCAACTCTGCCGATGACACCTACGATTTGACCCACGAGTGCTTCAACATCGATGGGGTAAGCATGTCGGATTTAGAGGATGAGGCACCCATTGAAGGAAGGAACACGCCACCTCATGTCGAGCTCCCTGCCGAGCGGGACGAGGCTCAATTCCTTGCAGATCAAGGAATGTAGCTTGTGCAAATCCGTGAGTTGCAGGACAGGCTCGACGAGGAACGAGAAAACTTGCGTCTACTACAACGAACCCTCGAGCAAGAGTGCGCGGCACACGCACATGGCGGTGGAGCTCGAGAAAGAGCTTGCGATGTCAATCGTCGCATCGCCGAGGATCGGGCGGTCGACCCCCCAGTTTTCGGTCGAGCCAGCCAGAACGTGGTTGCCGCCGCCATGCTCCTTCGTAACATGCCTGAACCATCGAACCCTGACGCTTGTCGAGCCCGAGATGAAATCCGAGAACTCCTCGAGACCGCTGCTATGCAGCAGGCCGAGAGCTCTGCCTCGAAGCGACGCGGGCCAGCCTCAGAGCGGCCTATCGAGCCCTCCCGACAGGAGAGGCCTCGGTTGATCCCGAGCACGCCCAATGGAACAGGGTGGCCCCTGTCCCTGAGCATATCGCTGACGATCGTGAACCTCGAGACACCCGTGGCAACATCGTCGAGCGCCGCACGCACAAACACGGTGGACGGTGTGGCTCGAGGTTACCACGTGCACAGGGGTGGATGCTACGACAGCTTAGAAGATCGAAGCCCTTCAACCGAGCCACCGGGCCCTCGAGTCTTTGTAAGGCCATTCGTGAAACGATACTCCTGGCTCAGGTTTCGCCCCTCCCACGACTCTCACCAAGTACAACGGCGAGGACCAAACCCGAACTTTGGCTCATTGATTTCCGCTTAGCGTGTCAGTTGGGTGGGGCCACCGACAACCGGGTTATCATCCGACAACTCCCCCTGTTCCTGTCAGACACCCCGCTCGAGCCTGGCTCGAGGATCTCCCACCTCGACAGAATCCACGACTGGGATGACCTCGTGAGGCTGTTCGAGGGAAACTTCAAGGGGACCTACATGCACCCCAGAAACTCATGGACCTCTGAAGCTACAAGCAGAAGCAGGTGAATCCCTCCAGGATTACATCCGGCGTTTCTCCAGGCAATGTACCGAGCTCCCCAACATCACCGACTCCGACGTGATTATGGCCTTCCTCTCTGGCACCACCTGCAAAGAGTTGGTCCGAGAGCTTGGGCCGTAACACCCCCATCACCGCCAACGGTTGATGGACATCGTCACACACTACGCCACCGGCGAGGAGGCGGTTGGTGCCATCTTTGGCGGCGATTAGGACAAGGGGAAGCTCAAGGTCGACGATCCCGTGAGCCCCAGCCGGGGCTCCAAGAGGAACAATAGGAAGAAGAAGAACCAGCAGGGCAAGCTCGAGGCCCCGGCCGATGAGCTCGTTGCTGCCACTGAACGCAAGAACCTCGAGGGCCCCCCGGGCGGGGGCGTCTTTGACAAAATGCTCAAGGAGCCATGTCCCTACCACAAGGGGCCCATGAACCACAACCTCAAAGACTGCCACATGCTCCGAAGGTACTTTGAGGGCATAGGCCTCAAGGAAGGACGACAGAAGGAAGATCCCAAGGGTGATGACAAGGATGGAGGGTTCCCCGAAATCCACGACTGCTTCATGATCTACGGAGGGCCCTCGACCTGCCTCTCGATGCGCCAGCGCAAGCGAGAACGGCGAGAGGTCTTCTCCGTGCAGCCGGCGACCCCCCACTTCCTTGACTGGTCCGAGGTGGCCATCACTTTCGACCGTGATGACCACCCCCGGACTACGTCCCCAATCCAGGGGTCTACCCCCGCTTGTTGTTGATCCCATCATCGCCAACACACGCCTCACCAAGGTGCTCATGGATGGCGGTAGCAGCCTTAACATCATCTATGCTCAGACCCCTCGACCTCCTGGGGATCGAGAGGATGCGCCTCCAACCCAGTGTCGGGGGCTTCCATGGAGTCGTGCCAGGAAAGCGGGCAGAACCTGTCGGCTGGGTCGACCTGCCTGTCTATTTTGGCACTCCCCACCAACTTCAGAAAGGAAACCCTCACTT